>DF239074.1:222524-352833 GCA_000507305.1 Breviolum minutum Mf 1.05b.01 | reverse complement strand
GTTCCAAAATAAAACATCATATTTGCTACAATATCGCCCGCACACCTTCACTATGGAAATTCAGAGAGGGATGAGGGGATATCATAAATCAAGAACATTCCACAAAACAAACTTTGATTTTTGAGCTAGTGCCCTGGAATTTGAAGATTTGTGGTTTTTTGACTTTTCGACTTTTCGAATTTTGCTGCCACTTTTCGACTTTTCGACTTTTGCTGCCACTTTTCGACTTTTCGGACTTTTCGACTTTTCGAGTTTTGCTGCCACTTTTCGACTTTTCGGACTTTTCGACTTTTGCTGCCACTTTTCGACTTTTCGGACTTTTCGACTTTTCGAGTTTTGCTGCCACTTTTTGACTTTTCGACTTTTCGAGTTTTTTTCCATAGTTCTCACCTTAGACCCTGAATGCATCCGGGTAGTCCCACAGTACAACTCCGTGCACTGTGCACCAAAGACTTTAGCTATAAATTATTGAGCAGATACTTTGATGCCCATGTAGGTAAACATCCCATGCATCATGGGGCAGGAAAATCGATGGACAAAAATTAGCAAACCAGCTGATATGTATCCTTCCATCCCAACTGGCTTTCCGGATTTTGTCCATGATCACTCCACATCAGTCTTGGGCAGCTCAAAGTCTCCAGCTGATTCGAGCTGTTGGCAAGAAGGTATGCGTGGAATAGGCAATATTTTGGATATATTAGGACATGTTCAAATGATCATTTTCTCAACCTTGAAGCCTTTGGTGGAATTTCATTTTCAGAACCTAACTTTCGTTTTGTTCTCACGTGATGCAAGGCACCAAAAGATAGTTCACGATTGGGCAAGAAATTTTGACCCCGTACGTTACTAGGGGAGGCAAAAATGACTGGGTTTGATATGTTCGCACCAAGGTTTTGGGGCCTCCACCCCGCTGTTTATAGTTCACACCCACGAGAGAGCCATAGGAGAAAACAACTATGTATACACAAGACCTTGTGAACGGCAAGTGGCAAGTTAAGTTTGTGTAAGCCCCATCCATACACGTACTGGTTTCAGTCGCTGATGTCCCTCCACCCTCTGATCTACAAATGTCCCGCCAAGGCGCATGCCAGGGAAGCTGAGGCAGCAAAGGAGGAGGCAGCCAAAGCCGCCAAGGAGGCGGCAGCCAAGGCAAAGGCTGCCTGAGCTGCCCAAAAGAAGTGTAATGGAATAAGCGGAAGATGAGTCTGAATCTGAGAGGGAGGGCGCATTGTGAGTGAAGCAAACACGATGCTTTGGGGAAAACATTTGCGTAGTAGAAGGACTTTGTGTATTCTTTGTCATTTTATTCAAGTCGTGAACTCACTTCAGCTGCGGGTTGGAGAGTATCGGAAGCAAGCACATCGCCCCTCCCAAGCCCTTCCTGGCGTCCGGGATAAGTGCAACTCAGCAGTGAATGTGCTTTGGGACACAGATGACACGGCATGTGTTGTTTTAGTGTTCAAACATGCTGAAAAATTGTTCCCTCATTTATACTTAAAGACTTGAAGATTTGAAATGTACTGGTGTTGCGCGCCGGCCTTGAAGTTGCATGAGCTAGTAGCTCGACATGCTGCCTATATGCCTCATCTAGCTACATGCAAGTGATTACAGGACACAAATTTTCACGCAGGTTTCAGCAAACCTGTTGTTGTAGTTAGGTGCCCTGCAGTTTTGTGCAGCGGTAGCGTCTGTGCTAGGCATTTTTTTTGCCGTCCTTCCATCCATGTTGCAGTGACGTTATAAGTGATGTCCCAATATTTCGTTTGTATGTTATTTGATAGGAATTAGTCCAAGTTGATGAAATCAAATGTTTGTTCAGGTTTTCCCGTTTGGTTCACACACACACACACAAATCCAAACCACACAGGCACGCTAGTGCGGACAGAGGTTTTTTTTGAACGGCGTCAATGGCGTCAATGGCATTCTAGTAGGGTGCTGAGGGGTGTTTGGGGGAGACGAAAGAACAATGAAGCAGGTTTGGTGGTGAAAGCTGCCAATGTTTTTTGCCTGACAATGCTTTCAAGTTCATGATGAAGGGTTCGTAAAGTGTGTGGTGTGCGTGCGTTCAAAAATGTGATGTTCAACCCTCCCACCTTGATCAGTCCACTCTGTGAAAGAGTCGTACATACAGCCAGAGACGCAGAATAGACACGCTGGTTGCGTTGCCGCAAACAGACTACAGAGGAACTTAGTGGAGAAAAGAAGCGGGTTGTGAAATTGCATTTGAGGAGATTATAGCGACATCAACCGACTTCAAGTGGTGGTTTAGTTGGGGGAGCCTCCATGATATGACAAAGATTGTGTCTAAAGCAATTGTTTTGTTTGTGATGATTCACGCGTTTCATACGAACAACGTGTCCATAAGACATTAAACAGGAAAACGTTATGAAACCACCATGTTGATTCTGGAGATTCAACAAGGGCAACCTGTTTTAGGCGCAAACATTTTTTGCACCTGTGGGGGGGGGTGCCTCAAAGTTAAAAGATACCTGCTTTCAAATTTCCGGCTAATTATTTTAATTTCACCAAGAAACCTCTGAGTTTTAACAGATGATTGCATATTGCATGGCTCACATGTTCCATCATTTTCTCACTGGACGCTCATCATCGGCATCCTGTGTGATTGTGTGCGCCTCTTCCTATGGCCAGGTGGTATACGATTCGATCTTGGACAGGAGTGCCAAAACTGCTGGCTTCAAGTTTGATCCCACGAAACAGCAGCCAGGGGTACCCAGCGCCTGGCATCTGAAGCTGTCATGATGGGTTCGTTTGTGGAAAACCAAATAGGTGTGGCCTTCAAAAATTGGGGGCAACAAAAAGAATCAAACAATCCTGCAGTTCCATGCTGAAATACAACATGTTTTTGGGATGGAGATTTTGGCTGTTCTTCACTTTGAGACAAACCATTTTTTTAGTAAATCGAGACCATCCCTATTTGGGAAATTGCATCACTTAAGAAGGTGAAGTGGAATGCCTCCTTGAAGCAGCGCCACAAATGCATGGGTTTGTTTTGATATCGTACTGACTCATGGTATCTCATGGTTCCCTTAAAAACTCCAGGCAGTTGGGTGTCTTTATGACACTTAGTGAATATACACACATTTTGCGAAACTGTGATGGCTAATGGCTAACATGGTCTCTCGACTTGTCACATTTCCAGACCTACAGAAGGAACATTTCCCAAAGTTCACGTGTTCCATACGTTTCTGCCCAGGGCTGAGATGTTGTTTGACTTGTCTCTCCAACTATTTAGACCCTATAAATTCGTCACGTTTTTGTCCACATGAGTGATTTGACTCCAAGTTGGTCAGATGTTGGGTACATGGCTCGAAATAGGAAATAGATACCAAAATATAAGTGTGTTCAACTCTCCCAACCTAATTGGTTCATCCATGTTCACCTAAGATATGGAATCAACATACGTCTACATGAGGTCCTTATCCATGTCTTTTGTCAAACAGTTTGGTTTGCAAATAAAATTGTATTTTGTAACTTTCCAAGTGGGTAGATAAGGTAGATATGTTTGTCTACCTTGAGGCCTACATATATACAGTAATTGTTTCATTCTTGCCTTGATTTAAAAGCTGAGAATGCAGTATTGGCAATGGTTGGGTAGCCCTGTAGCTTCCTGATGGTACATATGCTACTATGCTAAGATGATGAACATTTACAACGTGGTAACATGCTATGTGGCAGTAGGATAGTTTTCATTGGATCTTGTCTGCAGCCAAGACAACGCTCTATTACAGTGATACGTGTATCAGGCAATATGGTGAAATTTGAAACCAAAAAAAACCTTCAAATAATTTAAGAAATCCTTGGTCCCTGGTACGACTATTGATGTAAACGTCTCCCACCACCTCTTCAACATAAAACCCTCTAAAAAACGGAATATTCTCCGTATCAAGTGGTGCAGAATTCTTTACCATGCATTGCCTGTATGGTTGGAACGGTGTTCTGCCCGAGGTCTCGTGCTTTGGCGCGATTGGCCTGCATGGCCAACATTACGGAGCCTGCCTTCATGGGAAGCGAGGGGATGGGGCCATATAAAGCAATGATCAACATGTTGGTTGTTGAATGTATGCAAGGGTGCTGCAAAGGGTACTATGATGCCTATATATGGCCCATATATTACTTAAGGATTTTTTCAGGATGAAACAGGATTTAGGGTAGGCCACTATCAGGGTAAAGAATGGCGGTTTTTGTTTGATGGACCGACCAGCATGGGAATTATCGGCTACAGCCTCCCAGATTGGGATTTTAAGGACCCCGAAGAAAAATGAAGGTCAGATGAGGTTGAGGGAACTTTGGCCTTATAGGGTATCCTCCCTGAAACTAAGAGCAAAAGCACTTGGATGGTTGGAAGATGAATTTCCTTTCAAACAATGTTAGTTTCAGGGAGTTTGACCTCAAATGATTGTAGGTGCTTTGTTTCATGTGGTTTATTGTTGGATGAGTTCTTTTCCTTTGCGGAAACCACCTCAAGTATGGTACACCATGTAAAGGCAACCCAAGTATTGGGATGGCTCAAATTTTGGAACAAAATTCAACTTCAACATGTTGCATATAGAATATTGGGTATACCCGCCCCCGTACCCAGTAACAGTCACCACTAAGATTATTTTTAGTAAGGAATCCCTATATATAAACGTTTTTTTTGCCACTCTTAGTGGATGGGGGGGGTAGATTAAAGGGAATAGCAGAGTTAGCATTGTCGACATTCTGCCTCCACATATCTGATTGTTATGCATGTATGGTTCATTGACCTACAATGTGTATGTGAAGTGAGCCAGGGGCCCAAAAAACAGCAGTTGCTAGAAAGGGTAATGTTCCGCTTTCATGTTTGGAGGTGCAGTAGTCAGTGCATCTACCCAGTCCCATGAACGGTGACGGGTATGATTTTCACAGTTTTCCAGGACGCAGATAAAGGCAAAAAGTTAGAAGAAGCCTTCAACCAGATGGAGGCCCGCCGTAGGGGTACAGGCCAATGGTGTCGGATGCACTACTAGGTGATGGTTTTCAAACATGATTATTTTGAAAGCTATTTGGGGCAGATTCCCATGTTGACTTATATTTCTCAATTGGGTTGAAAACAGCACCTAGAGAGTCTATGATATAGTTGTTTTGAAGGGCATGGTGTTATGAAGACCCTTAAGCGTCCGAAATAACAAACCTCCATACTGAGTGACGACCAAATGTGTAATTCTTTTGGGGTTGAGCGGGCTTTCAAGTTGTTTTTGCTGGTTTGAGTTTGGGTCTAGAAGACTGACCTGAAAGCATAGGGAAAAACTTTGTCATCAGAAAATTTGACAGGGATTTTGGTGGATAGTTAGAGAGCCGGGGATTGTGTTATTCGATCATTAGCTATACATGGGTAGGTGAAAGACATCAGCGGTGCATTTGTTCCAGATTGCAAATCATTCCAAACCATCCTTGAAACTTCAAACATGTGGAATTAATTTGTTGCAGCCCAGACTTGACAGCAGTAAGCAACTCAAACTATATGTTTACGTTGCGTTCACCCCATCACCCAGTAACAGGCACCACACCAGGACTTTTCTACTTTCCAGTAGGGGATCCCTTCTCGGCCTGCATTTGCCAGATTCAGTGCATACTTCAAGTTCCAAGCACCCTATCTTCAACCCACCCGCAATTTCTCTTCCCAATAGCCTTTCTTTGTTTTTTCAGGAAGACCAAAGGAACACCTTATCTGCATATTTGGCTGCTGATGGTGGGGGACCTTGGTTTCACCACCATTGCAATTGATTCTCCATGTGTGGAATAACTCTCCCTGGCCATTCTTTTATAACTGGTTGATATACATTTCATTTTGGCATCCGGATCCGGTGCAAACAAAGAAGTGGTTCTGAATTGTTGGTATCGGTTTTTGATATCCTGATTTGGTGTAGGATGTTGGGAATTCAACGCTTGCAGCCCAGTCATTGCAATAGAAGTATTGATCATAGTAGAAGTGCCACCTTGTCCTTCAGGTTTTGATCGTTTGAATTGGCATCACCTAAGACCAAATGGCCTAGAAGACTTAAAATCATATCCCATGTTTGAGTGTTTACTTCTCCAATGTGTTTGCATCAATTCCATAATAAAGTGTTCAGCATTTCCTTCTTAAAAACTTCTAACTTTATCCTTCAGTCTTTTTCTCCAAACGCCCCCCCTTACCCTTACAGAAAAAACATGTTTCTCTCACTTGTCACCTTGGCATCGATTTGGAATATATCATGTCCTGGAAGTTGTGCTTCATTTGCGATGAGCATTCATGATCAGCCTGGATTCCGACCATTTTCCAAAAACTATATAGCTGGAGTCCGAGCTGGTCCATGATCAATAAGCTTGGGACATTTTTCGCGCCAACAAGACTAAGTTGGAAAAATCACGCATTCTGTATATGTTTCCTTACAACACAACTCATCAACAAGTCACCTTTGGGCAGGAAGCCACATCTATTGAACTCTACCCTTCCATGGGCATCCAGTGTCCGGAAGTCACCAAGGTATTCATCCGAATCAAAAGCCTGGATTTGGCTTTCAAGATGCAAGGATGTTCTTACAACAAGCCATCCAAAACTCGGAGGTTGGTTGGAAAATGAGAGAAGTGGCGTTTCTTGCGTCATTTTTTTTTTGGTATGGTTGGTTGGTTGGTTGAAGATGGATGTCGTTGTTCAAATGAGAATTTTGATGTATTGTTTGGTGTGGAAAATCATCATGGGATAATGATTTGGAATGTAGCACTTCATGTTAAGGTATTTACATTCTTGTCCGCTTACAATCATTCCTAATATAAATGGATATTGCAAATGGTGAGAAAGTAGCTTTTGATGGGCTGGGTCCTCCAACAAAAATATTGAATTTGCTGTCATCTTTTCCCAGCATGTACGCCAGGATTGCATCACAAACTGCAAATATTGCTCTTAAACAACCATATGACTTATGCCAAACAAATATAGAACTCCCTGAAGTATTCAAAACTATTCTCAAAAAAACAACTGAATTATAGTTGGCATTTGAGTTACTGAACCCTTTGTGATTTCTAATCGGACTACCGTCCCGCGAACAGGTGGGTCCCTTGGCGGCTTTGTTGATTCTCCGGAAGGCGTGGCACAGTTGGTGAAAAAGGAAACTGATGATTCAATTGGAAGTAGTTGGTGGAGAGGGGGGGGATGTATCCCTAAAGATCCTGGCTCACCGAAACTGAGAATGGGAGCATGGAACCGAAATACCTTTCTGCAGAGGTGATTTTTACACCCCAATCATCATCCGATGTTCGGTGATTGGATCCTTAGGGTATGTAAGAATCTAGAATCTGATTGTTTTTTTCAGGGGCAACATTTTTTGGAGGTCGAGAGGTTTCCTAACCACCACATGGTGTGTTGGTGTTGGTGGTGTTGGAATTCAACCCCTCGCAGCTGGAAATCAAAATTGTTCTTCCGTTGAAAAGGAGCGTGATCTATTCATCATTCATTCCTGGGTTTGATGAGGGTGTAAAGCCATCGGATCACAGGTTGTTTGGTTCTTGGGGTTATATTATCCATTGGGGAGAACCTTTTCTGGAATCCTTACAAACCAACACATATCAAAGATCTGGAGATGGGCCAGAGTTCTTGTTGTTTGCCTATATTGCGAATAGGGATTGACACCAAGCCCCCGTTTTCACTGGGATTTCGTGCTGCTTAAAGGTGACTTGGACCGCTTCGGTTTGTGATTCTGTCATCCCGTATCTGGGAACTAGCATATCCTGTTACCAAGGTACTTTTGAAGATGATAAATCTGATAGGTACCTTTAAAAAGTACCTGGTTCCTATATCTATAGTACCTTGGTAACATATTCAAAAGATATCTGATGATCTTGAAGATGATATATCTCTAGTTAAAAAAATAAATATGAACCAGGTTCTTCAAGATGACCTCGTTTGGACCCATAAGTGACCTTTTCAGGCTCAAAAAGATGGGAAACATATCATTGAATCTTATGAGTTGAATCAACATGTGATAACATACAAATCTACACAATGTGTATGAGTACCCATGGCCTTTATATTGTAATTTATTTATCCTCTTTGAAACATCCCCCAAGTCAAACCTGCGAATCCTCCCCCCCAAAAAAAGAGTTCAAAACATCGGGCATGTTTAACATGTTCGCGTTCTTTGAGGTCTGTGAAGAAGTTCACAAGAAATACAAGGACAAATCCAAGTCAACACCTCAGTGGCGCCAATGTCGTTAGGACTGAAGGGTTTTTTAGTTTTTTGGAACATGCACATGGTAGATGTTCATTTGACATGAGACGGCATGCATGTGACAGTAAAGGATGCTTTGGATACAAAAAAAACGATTGTTCAATGTTTACCAGTCCCCCATTTGAAAAAATCATCAAGTTTTTTGATTGAGACATGTATGCTGCATGCTTTGATAGGCCTCTAGTGTTGTTCAATAAATTTCCATTCATTGACTGTTTGGATTTGCAGCTGCCAGCAAAACTGTACTTCCTGCAGAAAATGTTCCACCAAAAAAACTGTCATTTTAAGAGACTTCACTTGGGGCAACTGCTCCAGGTGGTGCTGATATTTTTTGGTTTTCCACCCTCCAAACGTGAATCTCCCATAGGATCCATGGGACTGATTATATATTTACCTACATTTGGTGGATTTTAATGGTAGATTCTGGTAGATTAGTAGGTAAATGCACAATCCTCCCATGGATCCTATGAAAAATTTTGAGTCAACCAAAAAAAAAGAAATCGCTCCGGCACAACTTGGGACGCTTCACCCAAACAACCGAGTCCTTTGCTGATGGTGAAGCTATCCAGGTCCTCCTTGGGCTGAATTTTGTGGATGTTTTTCGCGGGTGGATATTTTTCGTTGGTATTTTCCCGGGGTTTCCGTTGAAGGAAGGGTGGCTTAAAACGGAACTTATAGTGATTGCCTGTAGGTTGATTCGATGTTGTTTTTTTGTTTCGAGGCGGCATGGTTTGCCTAAGGTGAAGTTTGACAGTTGAGGGCATGTTATGTGGCAGAGTTCTGGGATAATGAGTACAGTTTCAGAGGTGAAGTTGCATGATATATTTTTTTGGGGGTGGTGATATTCCAGACCCAGAATGCCAATGGTATGGGTCAGGTAATATATATTTTGTTCATTTTTTGTGTCTTGTGTCCTGCAAATTTATCTTCACTTTTTAACGGGCAATTATGTTCTAGGTGATTTAAAGACAATATAATTTGAGGTCTTTGGAAGCATCAGTATGGCTCCTTGATCAGGGATATCATTTCCGCCTACCGTACCAAATTAATAGGAAACTCTTTGGATGGCTAGTCAAGTCGTACCTGAAATGCAGGATACATTTTAAATGATATGTTTTTGTTTGATGCCATTTGTGCTACGCAAAGCTGCTTTGGGTTTTACCCGGGGCTGTTGTTTTTTTTGGAGGTTGGCGACGTTTGCGGAAGAATTCAAAGGCCGGCGTTTGTCGTGAGTGTCAGAGATGCTGTATAGGTCTTTTCATGAGGATTCTATACGTAGTACTGCACATTCACTTGGGTAATGTTCAGAACAGAACTTGTTCCTTCACTTTTGAACACAGTTGTGTGCTGCAATGTAGTTATGGAATGTTATGGAATCGTAGACTAATGCACACCCAATCGAAATGTATCGACACGTTTATCACCATGTTTTGTTGCATGCATATCTATGCCATGATATTGGCATTGATTACCTCAAAAAAGGTAGTTGAGTAGGGAATTTGGGATATGGGAGCTTTGTAAAAGTTATGACTTATGACCTTGTTAGTTCATCCAGATATCATACCTGTATCTTCCAGATATGTCACATGCTTTTTCCTGGCAGTCGTATGAGTTTTCTCGGTGTTTTTGGGGGTGACCTTCTGGAACATAGCTGCTACACACATCCAACGGATGAAGATCCGATGTTGAGGAAGATCCAGGTATAAAGTAACATGTTACACTGAATTTGCACGAGTCATATTGTGAGTTACACAGATTCCTCCCATAATCATGGAAGTCAAAAATGGGTACCAGTGAAAATACTTACCTTTATTTATAGCCAGTTTTCACTTCCATGATTATGGGAGAAAGGCTTAGTTTGTACTACCCTTCCGAAGTTTAACATAGCCCCTGAAAATGATGGTTGGAAGACTACTCTCCTTTTTAGATGGTATATTTTCAAGGGCTATGTTAAACTTCCAGGGGGTATGAGTCTAGTTCATCACCAGACTTCGGAGTCATCATTTGCAGGCCCAATTTATCGGAAGACGAGTTGATGAATCCGTATAGGTGAATCCACATCACCTATTATCGCTATGTGCAAGTTTATCATTACCAAAAACAGCAGAACACCAGAATCATCCAAAAAGAAAACATGGATAACGTATTATAGTCTTGAAATGTTGTTTTTACATATTATATGTTCAATTTGTATATTAAGATCTTTTTCTTTCATCCCCACCTTCTCATCTCTCTGATTTCAACACATCCCCACCATTTTTTTTCAAGAAAAAAACCACAAAAAACACAACGGCAGAAGCTCCCTCCACGTCGTGTCGTACGTCAGGTTCGGTCACTTTCCAAGATATGCCTTTTGCCTTAGCTACTCGGCGGTTTAACAAGGAAGGGGAAAGCTCAGCCCACGAAACCAATTGGCCAAAATAAAACCCTGTAAAAATGAGGATTTTTTTTTAGAGCCTCCAATAAAATGAAGGGATGTTTTTTTCTTAGATTTAGAGACGGAATTGTTTAGCGGTGGAGGTTTGGTTCAGATGAATTTCTGTTTGTTTTGGGTTGGGCTGGTTTGATTTTGGGGAAACTGAACGATGAAGGTTTGGTTAAGTTGAGACGATTTTCCTTTCTTCATTTTGGGCAGGTGTTTTTTTCAATGTGGACTTTTGAAAGGTGTTTTTTGTTGCCTCAGGTTGGTTGTTTTTTTTCCCGGTGAACCATGCTATTTTTCGGAAGGGTTAATATCAGAACTATGATACTCTACCCCAGAATTCTATAGAAAACTCGTCTGGAAGCTGAACATGATGGTTGCCAAAAGGATTTGTTTTTCTTCCAGGGGTCCATGTTGTAATTCCATTTTAGTTTGAAAAACATGCATTTCGGTATGAATGGAATTGTTGGACAGACTTACTCCATGATATCTACCAGGTATTTTGGGGAAGTGACCTCGTTTGGGTATTCATAAGTCACCTGTTCAGGGATGAAAATGTGACCTCCATTCGGGGAATCAAAAGGTCACTTCGAAGGGGTTGGAAATTAATAGTATAAAACAACGCATGATGATTTTTGGCCAAAACCGAAACCTGTTTTGATGTGTTGCCTGCAATGTTTTTGAATGACAAGTGTAGTACACCCTTTTATGTCAAAACACAAGACCCATTTGATGGTGGCAGACAGCAATCCCATATACCACAACAGTTGTACGTTTCGTTCTATTTGTGGATATTACTAGTGGCAATTAGTGATCATGTATGTCCAGACCATACATGTAAATTCAGAAGGCTACAGTTGGGGTAATGATGTGTGCGGCTTACAACAGGACGTAGACCTTTGTTTCATCAAGACAGGCAATCATGAAAAAAGCACCACATTCCAATTCCAGCACTTGCTAAGAAGGAAGGTGTGTTGTTCTGTTGTGTGTGTGTGATTTGTTTCTGCAAGTTCTGATTTTTGTAATTAGTTGTGTGTGGTGTCTATGAAACACATGTTGTCGATTTGTGAAGGTTGGTTTTGGATGTATGCAGTGTAACATATGGGTACTAATCGAGTTGGTTTGTTCAATGCAATGGAATGATAGATTTGTGAATAAGCTCTGCAACAGATAGCATGACTTGACATTTCATTCACATGTGTTCTAGCAACATGACAAAGTTTGAAACGTTATCCGGTGCAGCTTCACATATTTTCTCTAAAGTTTAAAGACTTTGGTTCTACAAAAATTACATTATTATTTTTTCGGGGGGAATGAAGCAGTCAACCACCAGGGAATTTCTTACATTCTTCTGGGGAAGGTCATCTTGGTGGGAAACACCACAAGCTTTTCATACAAAAAAAATCTTCCATAAGATGACAAACCAAGCCATTTCATATACCTTCCTAAGGTGGTGGTTTCAAATATTTATCAATTTTCACCCCAATCCCATGGGGAATTTCGATGATCCAATTTGACTAATTACTGCGCATATATCTTTCAAAGGGGGGTTGTGAAGTGGTTCTTTTCCACCAACTATGGCTTCACTGGAGATTGCTTGGGATAAGGAAATCTCCACAGGGAAAAAACATATCACCCGGGGAGCCATGCTGCCACCCAAGGAATTGACAAGTGATGGCTATGCTTTGGTCATTCCAAAGGCGAACCTGGGAGTCGGTGGTACTGTTGATGTTTTTTTTGTTGAAAGCCGGCTAAACTCAGCAGTTGAGGGTTTTTGGTAGTTTATCTACCATTATTTACAAGGTTTTTTGCATCCAAAATGGTGGTTGTTTGGGATATTTGGACCATCAACAGTAGTAGGTTTGAACATTTTGAACTCTGATTTTGCTTAATGAGTTGGTTGGAATGTTACGATGTTTTGTTGCTTTGAGATGGTTAAAGCACTTGATGCAGCACATTGATTCTGAAGTTTTTTCTGCGCTGATGACAAAGGATATACTTACTATCCGATCCCACGCCGTTTTTCACTACATACCCAACAATAACCCGCTGGCTTGTGGGTATAGGTGTTAAGTGCCTGTTGCCACTTGTTAAAGCACAATGTTTTTGCATCATGAACCGAAAGTTCTGGACGCACAAACGCACATTTAGACAATATCTTCAGATATTCATTGAACATATGATTCTTATGATCATCATACAAATACTTGTACTTTGACCCCAATTCGTTTTGAAAAAAACAATTTCAGTAGCCCAACATGTCAAACCTTGATACATCGCCGCTTGCAGTAGGACGACTCCGAAATGCACCAAACAGAATCCACCAGGGATTTTTTTGTCACCTGGTTGTGTTTTACCCTCTTCAGGAACTAAGATATAATCCTTTTCAAGGCACTTTTGAAGATGATTTTTT
Source organism: Breviolum minutum Mf 1.05b.01 (assembly GCA_000507305.1). Taxonomy (NCBI): domain Eukaryota; class Dinophyceae; order Suessiales; family Symbiodiniaceae; genus Breviolum; species Breviolum minutum. Next base: position 339,749 of record DF239074.1, on the reverse strand, counting down.
CTTTTTCCCCAGGTGGGATATGTTAGTTTCCTGGAGGGTAATATTTTGTTTTTGGAGAATTTTCTTTTCCAGTACACCCCCGAAAACTAACATACGAACCTTCAAAATAATTGTTTCCAAAAAACGGAATCCCCATTTTCCAGGGGTCAAACATTTTCAGGTGCAACATGTGAAAATTTTCCGGGTTGCATATAATTCATGTTCCAACATTCTCCACACTTTCCTACACCTGGCAAAAAGGTCTGGATTCCGGTGAGGAATGAGGCAGGGAATCTACCCGGGTCCAAACTTGGGACCACAGGAAAGTTGGGTCACCGAATCAAACCCTTGAAGCAGGTAGCAGCTACCGCTACCTCTACAAACTCGCGTTGATTACCTTGAACTGAACAAACAAACTCACAGCGAAAACTAAACCCCTGCAAAATATTGATGGTAAGTTTTGAGAAGAAGACGTTTGTTAGCCTTTCCTTTGGATCCCTTTCCGGATCCATGTCTGGTATATTGATTCACCCACATTTGGTAAAATGTAGCTATAGATATACCAGGATCCTATGGGTTTGGTTATATTTTTCAGGGGGCGAAGCGTTAGAGGGTGAAAAACCTGGGAAGGTAAGGAAACACCCCAATGTGAAGGATGTCTAGCGCAGGTGACCGACCCTAAGAAACGGCTTTGAAATAAACGGGGCACTTGTTTCAAATAATGGGTTATTGTTAGGAACAAATTGGGTTGACTATCAGTTAATAGCTGGAATTGTTAAGTTGTTTTCCATGTCAAATGTTGTAAATAGATGTTGACTTCACAGGTGTTTTTTTTGAGTTGATAGCCCATTTGCTTCAAGCTTAATACATTTGATGGTCCCATGAGTGTTCCAAACAATTAGGGCTTCTAAAATCCATGGGATTTTTGACTAGCCGATCCATCATACTTGATTTGGGATTTGGAGGGGTCTCTGGTTTTGAAACACCTTTTGATACAAATATACATGTCTGCATGTATTCATGTTTTCACATGATATTATATATATTTTTTCTTGTATCTATGGCGACCTTGAGTGATCTCACTCTACTCAACAAAAGATAACAATATCGTTGTATAATTTTGTAGAAGATGAAGTATGTTCAAATTGATCCACTCATAATATTGAGCCACTTGGTAGAATAGATGTGAGGATGTTTATTTGTTTCACCCTCAAGAAACAATATAGGTTGGGTGAGGGTGTCTTAAGAATGCTGACGCACGCACATACATAGACATTTTCATAGATATAGATGTTATCTATACATACATCATTTACTACATATGATACATCACCTTCTACTTCTGTATATAGTTTTTTATTATCGTAAAAACTCCTTTTTTCATCCCAACGTCCAGGCAGTCTTGAAGCAGCTGACGCAGCAATGTGGGGACGCCGAAGAGAAGGTGAATGTCTTTGGTCTTGAGGCCTTTTTTGAAAGGAAGATATTGATCAAGTACACCCTGGAAGATTAACATGGAACATACAAATCACCCATTTAGAAAGGAAAATGATCTTCCAAACCTCTATGATTATGTTCCATGTTAATCTTCCAGGGTGTATATATCAACATGTCTCGATGGTTAGTGCAGCATCTATTTGTGGATATTCGGAGATAAAGCATACTCCATGTACATATCAAACGGTAAATATGAAGAAACTATTCCAGAATGGATATGAAGTCTGTTCGTATATTCGTTGAGGTTAACAAATCCATTATGAATATTATGGGATAGTATCATACTGGACCAACGCGCACACAATACATATTAGATTATTTGTCAATGATCCGGCTTTCTCCAAAAGGTATTTTAGCATTTCCCTTTTTGTTTTTGGCAAGACTTTAGCAGTCCCTCGGACCTTCAGCCCATTTGCACTTTGTGTGAGTTTACATCATATGGTTATGATATGACCCACTTAGGTTTTCCCAAGTGTGGTTCGTGAAACATTGTGTTGTGTCTTGTCCAGAGGATGATGCTTTGTCAATTTCAATCACGATGATGATGATGATGATGATGATGATGATGATGATGATGACGATGACGATGACGATGACGATGATGATGACGATGACGATGATGATTCCGCCGGTAGCTGTTTCATTTGTTTCTGTTACCAAGTACGTCAACATCAACGTCAACCAACAACAACAACAACAACAACAACAACAACAACAGCAACAACAACAACAACAACAGCAACAGCAACAACAACAACAACAACAACAAGAAGACGAAACCCAGTGATACTTTGGGAAGAACGGTTTGGAGCCAGGAATGTGAGTATTTCCATATGCCAATATGGGGATAGAAAGTCTAGCACTGTTTAAGTAATAGGTTGCAGGTAGCATAAATAGTAACACCCCTAGAGCGTCTTGATTTGCAATGTTTACAGTACCTGGTATTGAATGATGATTCTATGAATCTGTGCTGCCTGCCTGGTTTCCATGAATCGTTTTCCGTGGTGTTTCTTTTACGAGTCGAATCGTGTCATGGGTTTGGTTCTTGTCTAAGGTTATGTGCAGAGGGATGTCATTACGATGTTAAATCTATTACATGCGGTCCCCCGAAACCAAGGTAGTCCTAGGCCTTCTTACTCTTTCAACTACTCTTTATGAGGCTTTGTGTGAGGGTCTGATACACTAAGGGATTTCCACCCGGGTTTTTTACTGTTTAGATTGAACAAAATTCGTATTAATATATTATATCATGCATATCTTGATGTTGGTGATTATTGACACATCACAGGTATGGGACCTATTCAATCCGTTGCATGTTCAACGTCCAGCTGCGTTTTTGTGTAGAAAATCAGCCTTTGGGTCGCGTGAACGTCCCGGCCATGACAAGCTCCAAAGCTGCTGGGCGAGTGCTTTTGCCTCCCACTGTTGAGCCTGTGAAGTATGTAACTTGATGTGGCGAAATTTAGGTTTAGCAGCTCGAGGTATTTTTTGGGGGGAATTGAGATGAATACAGCATTTATTGTGGAGGTATCTTGGGATATTATTTGTGTGGACTTGAACAGCAGGTACTTAGATACTTGATCTTCTTCTTTGTCTTACTTTGGGAACAAATATAGTTGATATTTCAAAACGATAGATGGCTGGTATTCCAACAGAAACCGATGTTTGTTGTGTATGGTATATTTCCCTACATTTATCATAAATGAAATATCCTACAGGATTGAATCCAGGTGACATTTGACACGCGAACTTTTCAAAATCCAACTTGTAGAATCGGACGAAGGTAGTGCAAGCAAGGGGGATACCCTGTAGGGATCCATGTATGGCCTGTATTTCCCATAAAAATCAACCAAAATGTGGGTACATATACCATACATGGATCCTATGGGCAATAGAAAAACTATTTTGACACCGGCTGGGCAATTATTCATTTTGTTTAGGCGGAGATGCTAAGTTTTAAAGCTGTACTTGCGACTGTGGGAGGGTGTGTGCATTTTATATAAGTCATGTTTAAGTATGTAAACATCTTATATTTCATATTTGTACATCTATTATTTATGGTATATTCCTAAGACAGTGAAGCACCAAGATTAACTACAAAGTGAGTGAAGAGCCAGTTCTTCAAGTCCGCAGTTTCTTGAGATTCCACTACAGTTGGCCACTGTTGGGCCCCAACTTGGGCTTGTTTAAGCTAGAGTGATCGAAGACCTTGGATATTCATATATGGATGTTTCCAAAAATAAGGGTACCCTAAAATGGATGGTTTATAATGGAAACCCTATTAAAATGGATGATTTGGGGGTACCCTATTTTTGGAAACACTCATATAGTGTGTATGTATAGGGCATCATACTTTGCTATGCAATCGAAAACCAATGATAGATCATATGATACACAAAGCCATTCCACCATTTTAAGACTGTTCCATACTGCCCTCCAGGTAACCAACATATCCCCAAATCCTACCTCGGGAAGTTCGGATAATCATCGACTCAAGAGTGCCGGCTGGGAAAAGGATATGGGACGTAATGAATTCTGTCACAGTATCCCATATCATCCATGTATGGTATATTTACATAACATTTACCACAAAAATCAATTAAATGTATACCTCAAACATACTAGTTGCTGGTTGATAAATCCCAAGGCCAACCACCTTTTGAATGTATAAAAACCTTGGTAAATAATGGTAGATAAACCTACCTTTACCTCGCTACTCACCAGTGGTGCTTCGCCATGAGGATATCAAGCTGAAACCCGACTTGGTGAATTTCACCTTCGAAGGCAGCGAAACCATTGGTGTCTCGGAAACCACGTAGGGGAGTTTGTTTGGTGGAGGGGGAGATTATTTAAGTGTATGTGGAAAAGGCAGGATGGGTAATAAACCAAGTAAAATCTCCCCAGGGTTGCGGATGTGTTTTTGTTTCTTTTTTTTGCGGGTTGGTGGAGTTGATTGATAGTTGAGTTGTGGATGTGTTTTCATTTTCGGGGGTATACCTCCCTGAAACTAACATAGCCATACATAGCCCCTGAAAATTGGCCGAAACCCAAAAGGAAAGGATCATCTTCCAACCATTTCATTTTCAGGTGCGTTTGCTGCTGGTTTCAGGCAGGATACGGAGTTGATTGATATTTTACAATATGTGAAATTGCAGCTGCATTGCATATGTTGTACACCCCTGAAGTTTAGCAGCAAGCTTACCCCTGAAAATATGGCCCAAACACGGAAATGTCATCTTCCGACCATGCATTTTTAGGGGGTTATGTTATGTTAGTTTCAGGGAGAGCAGTGCGGAGAGCAGTATTTCTGTTTCAGGGATGATTGATCGGCAAGCCATACCTTTTGGATTGAGATCCATATACTGCTATTTAATGTGCTGATGGTGGTCGGATGTGAGCATTGTTTTATCGAAATCCTTTCAACTTTCATGGGTCCCTTGTATGCACAGAATGCCACCATGAGTCGGTTCGTGAACTTGTCTCTTTGGTTACAATCTTGATGAAACATGGGGACGTTCATGCTCAGGAAGCCCCTCCATTTATATCATCAATATGTTTTTTTTGCACCTGAATAGCTTTATCCAACCCGAAATGAGTTGTTTTTGTTAAGTCAGGGGGTTATGAACTACCACTGGTCCCTTGATAAGGTCTGGAATTAAGTCCATAGTTCTGGTAGTGGCCTGTAATTGGAGGTTGGAAAAGGACACTTCAAAGATTGAGCATCGAATTTCAGTATTTGCACTGAATGATTGATTCCAAGTTCTGCAAGATCATGAACCCATTATGAATCATACCCCTCCCACAAAGCCTAACAGAAAACGCTCTGAAAATAGGCCTTCTCTTTCCAAAAGGGAAGGATTGTTGCTAAATTACCAGGGAACAATCATATGTTCGACAGGGAAGCCCCCGAAACTCATCATTTTCGAACAGTACCGTTGCTGGGGAGGGGATATGTTAAACTACCCAGGGTAACCATTTGGAATCTTGATATAAATTCACCTGAGCAATGAAAAAAACCCTGATTGTTTGGGGTATATACTGGATTATACTACCCAGTTCTATGGGGGATTTTCTTAATAAAGCATGAAATTTTCGGATCCCGGAACCTCAACCAACCAGGATGACTCATGGAAAGTAGGGTTGGGTTATTTTCGTGGAGAAACCTGTTGGTTTTCAACCTGTTTGTGGTGGGTGTCACCCATTTCTTGGGGGGAAATCATGTTGACAGCTTCGAGGCTTGGAGATAAAGGAGTCAACAGATGCAACTTGGACAGATACATCCCCTGGAGGTTGATGGTGGCCTTATAAAACATATAGTTTTTTTCAATGGAAGAAATGGTTTCAGCTAAATGTTCTGGGTCTTTGGTTGATTTCTGTTTGTCCAGTGTGTAGGCAAACGTACTTATTTGTATATGTATATTATACTTGCATATATATATATATACATATATTTCTCTGTATATCATCACGACATTGCAAACGTATATGTCTAGAGTATATGTGTTTAACAAAGACACACCGGTGCCGTTTGTGGTTTTGGTGTGGCTGATTTAGATAGATAGAAACATGTAGATATTATACGTATACATATATATATATATTTGTAAATTAATGTATGTAGATACATATATACTTATATTGATATGTAGAGTAGAGCACAGGAGAGTAGATGAGATTGGAGTAGCAATGCATTGGGGGAAGATCAGATGTGGTGAGGTTGTGTAGGTTGATTGGCAGATGGATAGATTCTATAGGCGCACCATGTTGATACTGTAGTCTAGGTGGTTTCACAGATGTTTTTATGTTCATTCCTACCTGGGGAAATGATCCAAGTTGACTCATATTTTTCAATTGTGTTGAAACCGCCAACTAGTAGTTCATTCTATATGTTTAAGTAGATATTTTTTTTCGTTATATAGTGCGTATAGTTTTTTCACTTTTCCAATATCCCACAAACGCCAAGGGGTTAGCAGAAGCAAAACAACACATGTGTGTGTGTGTGTGCAAAACTTCCCAACTGACGCTCAGGAAATCAGTTTGCATGTGAAAGAGATTGCGATTAAGTTCCTTGGGTGGCAATTCAAAATTGATGGACTGATGGAAGTTTAACAATTCGCCCCTGAAAATAGGCCGGGCCCCAAAAGGAAAGCAGTCCTCTTCCAACCATCTTTTGGGGCGAACTGTTAAACTTCGGGAGGAGTATGAGTCATTGACTTCCAATTAGTGGGTCCAAACACATGGTTGGTATTTTTTGAGAACAGACGTCTTCCAAAGCCGTGTTTTGGCAAAGCGGTTCTACATGATGTTGGCATCAAACATGGAAAACTGCTTGGTGGTTTCGAATATGTTTTGATGTTTCATCCCCATTTGGGGAAATGATCCATTTTGACTCATCTTTTTCAGATGGGTGGCGCAACCACCAAGGGTTTTTTGGGATTTCTCCGTGTCGGATGGGAGTTTGGAGATGACTAACTCCTTGAACCTTAGGGGTCACCATCTGGGGACCAACTTTCCCGGGTGGAAGATAAGGGGTGAACTGATCCGACAGTTTGGAAGATAACTCAAAGGTTGTTTCAACACACCTTTAGAACACACCCCTAAACCTTTACCAAAAGGCTAAAGAGGGATTTCTTTCATAATTGGCTTGGGGGATTGCCTGGGGTGTGCTCTAGGGGTGTGTTGAAACAACCTTTGAATAACTGAAATACCGTCCCTGAAACCAACAGCAAAAAGCACCTGAAAATTGATGGTGAATGGCAAAGCAAGATGAGTTTCAATTTTTGGGGGTAACTTCCTGGCAGGTGCGTTTGCTGTTAGTTTGAGGGAGTGCAATGGTGCCCGCCAGGATTTGGTGGGATGGGTTTGAGTCTTTCTTGTTGCTGCTTCAGATTGAGGTTAAGACTAGTGATGTTCCCTTCTAGCGGCATGGTGGTGTTAAATTGATAGTACATACTGTAGATACCTAGGTCATGAGGTCAGTTTGTTTCAAGCATTATCATTTTTTTTACTTGGAATGAAATCCTAAATTGACTCATATCACCTCAATGGTCGTGTGAAACGACCACCTAATATGACCTTGGGGAAATTTTGTGAAATCACGGTGTAAATGTACGCACACTAAAAACTCAAGTGGTGATGGAAATTTTCAGGTGATACATTGAAAAACATACAGGTTCTACACGGACTGGCATTTTGGCATAAGGGTCAGGGTTACCCATAGTATGGCAACCCAAAGTCAGCATCTTTGTTCCACTGAAGATGGTCATTAAAATGAAGCATTGGAAATTGTATTGCCCAATCCATTTCGAGATTTTCCAAAAAACTGAATGCAATCAACGAAACTGAAGAAAAACACAACAACCAAAAATCAACCACACATTCTGTTCATTCAAATTCACCCAGGTTCATGTCAAGGTATTTCTTTGAAATTCCCCCCTTACACAAACCTACAGAAACAACAAAAAAAATCATCAACCATACATCCCCCCCCCAATCTTCATGGAGAAATTTTCACACAAAGGGTCGGAGCCATGCCATCCATTGATCACTAGATAGTGGTTTCAAATGTTTTTAATGTGCATCCCATACCTGGGAATAAAAAAAACTGATCCAATTTGACTACGGTACGTACTATTTTTTTAAATTGGGTTGGTGAAAAAAACACAAAAGTTGGGTGTTTCCTTAAATTGGTGGTACCCCCATTTCACACCTCAAAACGATGATTTCTAGTAGGAAAACCCCATGGTTGTTGGGGAAACCCCCATTTTAGGAACCCCCCAACTGGATGATCAAATTGGCTCCCATGACCCAGGAACCATACCATCATCTTCAAGTCCAGTGAAGGTGAATCGAAACCTCAGGTGCCTGGAAACCACGGGGGTGGAAACTATGGCGACCTCACCCGACCTACCTGGGCCTCCCGAATAGTGGGTTTCGTAAGGGAAATGGGACCCCGCCTATTTCAGGGAAATCTGGGGTTGGTGAAATATTATTTCATTTGGCCAGATTGAATGAAACTTTTATCCAAAAAAAATGTTTAAACAGAGAATGTGAATAAATGTCAGAACTTTCAAAGATGCGGCTGTTTTTTTTAATAGGTGATTCGTTCGTGGTTTACCCCAACAGGTTCTTGGAGTTTTTCCCTGAAGTTGAACTACGGACACGTGAAGTTGAAGTACGTTGGTTGGTAATTTGGCATGTAGGAAGTTATATAAGAATACTTAGTTATTTGCGGATTCAACACAAGCCGCTATAAGTTGCAAGTGTCTCTTATTCACTTAATCCTTTTCTTCTGAAATGTCACAAGAGTTTTGTTTCCACGGCTCACCTGTGGCAATGCTTACAGACAGCCAAGGCGGAAAGTAGATTCCATAACATTTGTGTTTGTACCAGTCCTAAGTTTGAGCCAAAAAGAAATCTAATGAAACCAGAATTGAGACATGAATGTTCATCTCATGAGTTTCTAAAGCAAATTTTAACAACAAAAACAAAACAACACATTTGCCAGGTGATTCAAAGTGACCTTTTTATCCCCCAGTTGGAGATTACTTAACCTTTGAGTTCGGGTCACGTGAACTCACCATCCCAACGTTTGGACAGGCAGTGAGCTACTCCTTGAAAGCCGCTTGGTTTTTGACCATGGGATTTTCCACTTGTGGTTGAGACAATATGGAAACATGCCCGTGCAACAAGTTCATGTTGTATCCAAGGAGTTGTTTTTTTCATCTTTTTTCATGGTAGACTTGATATCCTTCCAAAAAATCTGAGATGTTTTTGCTAAAGTTGGGGGATTTTTGGCGTTTGGGTGAACATCGGATGGTTGCAAGGATTGGCCACGTGTGCCTTAATTCAACGGGGGGTTAAGGCATTGATAGCGACTTTGTTTCGCGGAGGCCGACTTTTTTTCTGTTTTGTAAGGGAATTAGTTCACCAGAAAAAAATGCAAACTTCATGATTCAGTGTCTTTTTTTTGAAGTTAGTTGGTTGGAATTTATCCCATGAATCTGCCCATGAAGATGTTGCTGTCACGCTGAGGATGGTACTGTGACCTTCAAATTTGAAGAGATGTTGCCAGTGGGTGAAGTCACTTGGCTTCAGCCAGGAAATGTCCATTGAAATCTAGCCATGACTCACACGGATCTCGTCAAGGTGGTGGCAACTCAAAGATTTTTGTTTATTGTTCATCCCCTAGTTTTGGGGAAATGATCCAATGTGACGAGCATATTTTTCAGATGGGTTGGTTCAACCACCAACTAGTCATTGTTTGAAGGACATATGACACATATCCTTGTCCTGGTTGCCATTTCCCCACGGATTCCCATGAGCCAAGGGCGCTTAAACATGAATGGACGTCCTAATTTTGAGGGGCTGATGTTGTGTTTTCAACTTGATGGTGAAGAAAGGGCATCAAACAAACCCTGTCCTGTTTGGCTATTCAATTCGGAAATTTCACCCGACATGACACTGGAAGAGTTGTGTGAACCCTCTTGTGTTCCGGATATTCTTTGTTTTTTCCTTATCTTCAGGACTACCCCCTAGACATCCAGTCATACCTCCTGAGGATTTGGTGTTTGGATGGTATGTTTGTTGGGGTCCAGACCTCATACCAAACCTCAGGAGGTGGTGGCCCTTGGATGTCATTGGGGTACAGGACACCTTCCAAGCAACCTTGGTACTGTTGATGGTTCAGAAGTCTCATACAACCATCTGGGATGTATAAAACCCTGCAAATAATAGGCTTAGGATAAGATAACGACCTCAACTGTTGTTCTAGCTGAACCATGGATGTTTTCTTGCGGTTTTCAGGCCACTTTGGAGATGGAATTCTTTGGCATTTTGAACGATCAGATGGCAGGTGCCTGAAAACTAAGTCAGATTATTTGGGAATATTGGGAAAAACTGGCACTAAACGCACCAGTGTATCACTATGTATACGCAGTATTTGATCTTTTCTAAATATATATTAAGCATGATGTAGTTGATCTTGGATCAACCTGGTCGCTGGATTTGGCGAAGAAAACTTTTCGCTGTTTGTGCAATAGAGGAAGGTGTGAATAGTCCCACGATTGCATATGTTTTTTTCCATGAAGAACAGTATCGGAAAGAACTGTATGGCAACTGTTGTGTGCTGATTTCTTAAGGTTTGAAAAAGCTTCAAAATCATCAGATTCATCCGGCAAAAGGAACACAAATTAACAACACTGTGACAAAATAGTGGGATATTTACCAAAATGAACTGCTGCATCCATGACAAGGTTTTAAGGCTTCAATTGAAGACAAATGGCACCGATGGAAGATGCACAATGAAGATGTATCTCTAAGTGAACATGTAAGTGAAATGTCTATGTTAAGGAACCAGAAGGTTGGTTGGGTTCTTCTAAATATGTTCTGTTGATGAATGCCTAGTGATATTTTAATTATGGTCACTTTCTTCGAAAAGAAACATTCATCATCCGTCTTTTGGGGGATGAGAAAACTACTGTCACGATTTTCGGAGACTTTGAATCACATCTAAAAATGTCCATCCATGTGCTTCAAGTATCGGAGATCTTCCAAGCATAGTAAATAGTATGTTTGCGCTTTTATTTCGATGGTTTTCTTGAAGTGTCTCAGTGAAAGAAGGTATTCCTCTAGGGAAAAATATCAGGAGTCCCTAATTTTGGAGACACCTGGACCTATGTTGACCACTTTCTTCAAAAACACATTTGAAGAATTGATCCGCCGACCCCGATACACCGCCAGCTAGATATATATCTTGTTAGGATCAGATGTTGTTATCATGTCAAGTGGATGTGTATATCTATATGTATATTACATGTTATATATGGATGGATATAAATTGGATATGGTTACATATTTGGATATTTGGATATGGTTACATATTTATATTTATCTATTTTTACGTCCTTCCAAACCACATTTCCATGTTGTCCTGCAAAACCCTCAGGTTTCTATCGATCAGGTTGCTTGGTTGAACATGATGCATGTCAAAGGCAAGGGACCGCAACCCCACAGAAATGTGAGTGTATGATGCCATGAGCAAGAAAACATGTAAAAAAATGTAAACACATAGATATATATATATATATATTTGTAAACAAGATACCAATGTGTATTTATATACCTTGAATATATTGATGCATGTATTGCTATCGCAATGTATACATATATGTATGTACATGTGTTTGCAGCATGTACATAGTTACCTGTTTGTGTACTTATCTCCTATCCCTTATATAGCTGGTGTTTCATAGCTTTGTATTTCAACTTGCCCCCTTTGGGCCACGTTTAGGTTCATTTTTTTCAAAAACACAAGGAGCTTGTGGCTAAAGGTCTTATTAAGGGATTGTTAGGAGATGATGGTGATTAAGAATCCCTTAATACGGCCTTATTTCTTGAGGGGGTGGCATTGGGGGGGGACCCTTAGATTCCAATAAGAAACCTCTCTTTTCTATCTTGATTTTTTTTCACCATTGGTTTGCCACAAAACTCAAAGATAAATTTCAACCTCTACTCCCCATACCTTGAACTCCAGCAGCTTTCTCAACCTGCGCAAAGAACGACTTGAAATTTATTGCCATATGTCATTGGTCTGACTACGATCAAGACATCTATTTGGCTTATGAGAATGTTCCCAGAAAGGCCGCGATTGATTATGGTTTTGCCAGTCTGCATTGAAGTGATGATATGTTCATTTTTGACATTGGGGTGCTATGACAAATTGAAGCAATTGCAGATCAGCTTGATGCACATCCAATTTTCTCAGAATTTTCTCTACTTTCAACTCGAAACATCAGGCTTACCCTCGAGGGAATTAACATATCCCCCCAAAAATGGCATTTTGAAGATGATTTTCCTTTTCCCAAGGTGGGATATGTTAATCCCCTGGAGGGTATGTTTTTCCTTATGTCTTCCCGGCAATGGCACAACCTGAAGGTTATAAGGACATCAATGGCACCGGGAAAATCATGGCATCCACACAATTCGAATCTCTGGATGCTCGGAGGGCCTTCCCTTGCTGGGATGAGCCTGCACGAAAGGCGGCTGGACCGGCTGGATGTTGGGTACATATTAACTAGACATGTGCATACAAGATGGCCCCCTACCAGTTAGAAGTAGGGGTTATAACTCCACTTATAGATACTTATAGACTTATAGGGGTTATAAACCTCAGTTGCCCATTTAAAAGGCCATTTATAGGTGTTACTAACTTCAATTATGGAAGATTTGATGTATTTTGACAAAGTAAATTTTATTAGGAGTTATACATAGTATACCAGGAACCCCACCTATCGATGTCGAGCCGGAAATGGAAACAAAACACATTTCATATACTAAATTTGGACCTAAAGGTCCTAGAATTCCCAAAGACAGATGGTAGTGTATAGGAATATATACATATATATATATATATTTATTTATACATACATATTTAGGCAGTACATACCTGGAACCCTAAGAACCTGGCTGTGTTTGAGAATTTGACTACCAAAATGGAAAGTCAATCATCAAAAAACAGGGAGAAAGTACTGTAGGTTTCAGGTACATACATATGGAGTGGTGTTTTTTTTCGTTTTTGGTTTTACGATGGTTTGCTACCAGTGGCCTACATGACATGTTTACCATCATGCACATGAGCACATGTGTTTATAATTTGTTCATGGTCATGTTGATTTGCCCTTGCTCATGGCGAGGGGTAATTCGTGCTTGCTCTATACCTTAATGTTTATATCCTTTTTTAAAAGGACGAACATCTACAAATCATCCAACTATTTGTACGGCATTCGGGAATGTACTGTATTTGTATCATTTGATTTATGTTTGTGAAAATCTCCCAGCAAAGACGGTCAATTCGTTGTGGATTCAGGCCGTTTTTGGCCTTACCTTAGTCGTGGATTCAGGCCCGGGGTGGGGATTGGATGTTGGTGAATTCCAGTTTACCCCAGGGATTTGTGGAAAAAGATCGCTTTTCTAGTGTCGCAACCCCAACTATATATGGAAGATGAATGAAGACATCCAAGAAGAAAGCCTCGAACAAAAAGTGGAGATTCACTTTAGATTTCACAACCCAAAACAACATATACTGTGACAGTACATGTCGGTGTCACCATATATGTTTACTAGACAGTTATTAAACAAGACTTCCGATTCCACTGAATCGGAAAAAAACACAACACATATCCAGCCATCAAGGCCTCCAAATGACCCAATTGTTTCGGCGGGGATCCGATCCCAAACGGAAACGAAACGTGACGTAAAAACGGCCACGAGGACTCACGGCACTTAGCAATATGCCTGAGAAACATCGATGTTTCCTTGAAGGTGGAGCATCTTGGTGGATTTTTAAAGAAGATGTACCGAATTTTTGTTCCTTTTTCGAAGTATGGTTCACATTTTTTGTTGTTTTTGTTTTTTGTTGTTGTTTTTGTTGATTTGATGGGTGATTGGTGTTGTGTGTTTTTTTCGGGTGGGTGGGACTGTGGAGGGTTGCAGGAAGCTTGGAAAGGAGCTTTTCAGTTGTTAGCTGGTGATGGTTTTGGGGATGGAAAAGTTTTTTTGTTGGGTTGATTGAGTTGGCGCATCTGATTTTTGCAAGCTTTTTTTCCTTCATTTTCTGGTATGTGGTTTCCATGACATGGCTAATGGCTTTCCCCAAAGTTTTCACCATGTTTCAGCTAGATTGGCATGGCTATGATGTCTCAAAGGGGAGGCCGTAACATGGGAACCCTAGGCTTTGTCTTCTGAACCTTTGGGAATTCATAGAAAACCACTCAGGGAAGATTAGGGATCCTTCTTTTTTTGGACAACCCCTTTCTTGAAGAATTCCATAAAAGAAACTTGTATTTTCAGAAGAGCCTGCTTTTTCTTAAAGAGTTGTACAGTTGCATTGTAGTTGAAGTTTCTTATATGGTTCTTTTGCACCTTTTTGTGTTCCTTTCTGCACCTTAGTGAATTATCCGATGAGATGTTCCACACCTAAGCAATCTTTCATCACGTGTTGATGGATCTCTCAAAAGGGTTCAGGATTAGGTCCATCAACAAAAAATACACGCCATCAAAATGAAGGTTCGGAACACCCGGATCTTCCAAGTGTGTTAAAAATTGTGCCGTTTCACCAGAACAAAATAAACAAAAAGGTAAGCATTTTATATGTCTGGAGTCTGGATGATCCAGGTATGAATTCGAATCTCCTTTTCAAAGGGGTGATGTTCAGCTTCCTTCATCTTCATCCAATCACATCCGATCAATCACCCATTTTTCTTGCCCAAGTCCATTTCAGTGTTTGACAAGAATCCCAGCCATGGAACAATTCTAGTGGCAAGATGCACATAGGGTCAAGGTCATAAGGGCCCACCCAACCAAATTTCCACATGAAGGGTTGTAAGTAACCCAACAAAATCCGTTTGTTTAAGGTTTCTGCTCAGTGTTTTTTCCTAAAAGCAAAAAATCATGGAGAAACCAATGGTTAATAGTCCTAAGGCCTTATTTCTTGTGGCCCGTGGCATTGGGTCCTGGGTCCCCTTAGGTTCCCATGGAAAAAAACATCCACCGCATAGAACCAACCACCACCACAAATCCACGTTGGATTTTCTTTCAAACCCTTCAGCTTCACCCGAAACAAAATGACGTGAAAACCTGTAGCTGCTACGCCCGTTTTTCCAGCGGGCGTTTAACTGCCAGACACCGAGGCGAAAATGGAGATTGCTTTTATGGATTCACCCAAGATGTGGCTGGGCTTTGAGCAGAAACACTGCAAGGGGATGTGGTTGGATGTTCATACATATATACCTTTATTCATGTCATTCACATTGATATAAATATGAAATTCCTGTGAAGTTCTTTATTGACTTAGTTGAATTCTTGTGCCTTTGGCCCCCAACTCTCTAACCAACCTTTCCACGAGGTCGACGTATCTGTTGGCCTTTTTGGTGGGTGAATTCGACTTCATTCAGGCCTCGAACGGGGGAGTTTTTTTTTGGGGGGAAAAACCCCGAAGCAGATGTCAGTACCCAAAGGATCCATGTATGATATATATATACCTACATTTGATTGATTTTTATGGTAAATGGAGGTAAATATACCATATATGGATGGTATGGGTTGTGACACTTCAAAGAGGTTGGTATACTAAAGTCCGAGCTACTGTTGATGGTTCAGAAATCCTGCCAACCAGTTGAGGTTGGCACTTTATCCCATTATTTACATGGTTTTATACATCCCTGGTGGTGCGGGATTTCTTCCATCAACAGTATGGTCAAGAATGTCCACTGAATGTAACAAGTTGTTTTTTGTTGTTGAAGCTTATTGCTAGTTTGGAGTAGTCCTGAGTGCCGAGTAAGAGGTAGTTTTTGCTAATGTCTTGAAGAGTAGATAAGTTCAACCGGTTTGCACATTTATTTTAATATTACCAGAAAGACATACTTGTATATACATATACATTATTTTTGGATGTATATACATATTGTATTTGTTTTCATCAACTTGAATGGGTGACGTATGAAATTTGAACCTAGCCTAGTTGAATTGGTCAGGTTCCCCAGTTTCTTTCACCATGGATGAAATTCACCAAGTGAAACACCTTTGACTTTACTGGGAATTTGTGCATGAACATTTTTTATTTGAATATGCACAGCGAAGCTGTCTTTAGTGAATTGAGGTGATATATCATTGACATGTGCAAAACGAAAATCCTTGCCGTTCAGAGTGTATGTTTTTCGTTTCTTTCAGAAATGGCCAGAATTGTTTGATGTTTTGTTGATGTTTTGCAATACACCTATCTTTCAGCCAAAAAAACATTACCTTCAAATCATCCCCAAATCAACTATCATCGAAAAATCATCCATAAAATGCTTAGGTTTCCCTTGCTCCTTTTCTTTTTGTTGCAGGCACAGACCAGCCATGGTGTTCTAGTACGTGTCTTTACACCTCCAGGTATTGCTGTGGTGAAGGGAGATCTGTGGAAGCACTTAACAATAGGCTGTTTTTTTTGTGATCAATAGTGCCCCTATATAAACCAGTCAGGATCCATATGAACCAATCAGGATTCAATCAATGGAATGTCATTGGGGTTTTGAACGTTGTTCATATGGTTACCTTCCGCGGAACGAAAAAAACATCACGTCCCACGAAACGGGAAAGCCGGAAAACGATCACATATACCATCTTCAAATGGTGTAGGATTTCTTCCATCAACAGTATAGTGACCCATTGTTAATCTCGAGATGGTTTCAAAGATGTTTCATTTTTTGCACCTCCTCCAGGGAAATGATCCAAATTGACGATTTTGTTTTTAATTGGGTGGCTCAACCACCAACTAGAACGTCCACGAGGAGGAAATGTGTTATGTTCTTTGGTTAACAATCTTTAACAATTAACGATGATGATGATGTTGATGACGATGATGACGATGACGATGACGAGGCTGATGATTACGCTGTTATCAGGTGCATTTGTTTCTGTTACGAATTTTAACCCCTTTTCTTAACCACAACAACATCAACGTCAACAACAGCAGCAGCAACAAGACGCCATCAGTTGATGTTTTTTATTCGCAGGTCGTTCCACTGATGGGAAGTTCCCACTGGACGTGGCGGTGAAAGCATTGGACGGTGCCGGAGTTTTTGGGGGGATGGACCTGGGGACAATCTTGCCGAAAAGCAGATGACCTGGGTGATATATATATATATATATATTTATATCTTTACATATACAGATATAACAATCAACTATAATTTTATGCATATGTATTGCATACATGTGTCGGGTTGTGACATATATCTTGCCCCAAGCTGGTAAAGCTTGTAAATTAACACTCTCCCATTTGGACACGATATATGTC
Source organism: Breviolum minutum Mf 1.05b.01 (assembly GCA_000507305.1). Taxonomy (NCBI): domain Eukaryota; class Dinophyceae; order Suessiales; family Symbiodiniaceae; genus Breviolum; species Breviolum minutum. The sequence goes on along the minus strand of DF239074.1, from coordinate 322,435 downwards.
CAAATACCTAAGCATCAGTTGAATCAGAAGCATTAGCTGAAGATGACAAGAGAAGTGGACCATTTACAGTAGGGCAAAAAAACGTAAAACATCTACTACCACCTCAGTTCATGTTGCTGAAATGTGTATGTGTGTGCGTGTTTTGATTAATGAAATATGTTGGTCAAGTCTTCAATATGTCACATTCTCAAATATTTTGCCCCAAACTTGCCAGTTTGTGGTTGAACACCGGATCCTTCTTAGCTAAACTGAAGTGATTATGATTCTGATGAATATTTTTTTCAGTTCCCTTTCCCTCAACTTTCCCTTTCCCTTTAAATAAACAAACACCATGCTTGAGGCTATGATGATTATTTTGGACTGCCGTACCTTGAAACAACGGGAGGATGTTGGAAAGCTTTCGGACTCGAATGGTGGATTTGTGGGGTCCCCTTTTTGAAGCTTCCAAAGTTGGCCTGAAAACAATTTTGAGGGATCAAACACCTTATAATATTTGGAGGGATCAATTATAAGGTGGAAAGCCCAAATATATGGAGATGTTGAGGGCTTTCCACCTTATAGTGCCTTGTTTGGGTTGGTAATATACCAGTCCCATGGATCCTATGGGTATAGAAGAAATCCTGCACCACCTGGGATGTATAGAGCCCTGTAAATACTGGGATAAACTACCTATCAACTGGTGCAGGATATCTTGCATCAACTGTATGGGTCCCAAGTATGGGTATATTACTATGATTATATGTGTATATATTTCTATATACATCACCCCAAAACAAATGTAAAAACAAACGCAACAGCCGAGGTATCCTTTGCCGAAGCTGGACATGCCTCTTGACGGAATCGATTTTACTGAAGCAAGTTAATCTAGGGCCCAAAGGATTCAACTGGCAAATTGAAGAGACTACAGCAAAACTTCCTGTGTTTTTTTGTTTTATTACCAAGGAAGGCAATATAGTTTCTTTGTGATAAATGGTGTTTGGTATTCTAAGTATAGTCTGTATTTTCTTGTTGAAATGCAAAGAATGGAAATTGCATTCCAATTTCCAAAAAAATAAAGCTAGTGAACGATTAGAGATCACCATTGAGACATTTGTCACTCCATTGTTTCAGCATCACTTGGGGTTCACCTAGATAAGTTTTTGTTACAATAAGAATTGCTCAAATAGCTAACCTTTGCCAGATGAAATGGGAAAAAAAAACATCCATGATAACCCATCATCATAATCATCAGCCATCATCAGCCATCATCAGCCATCATCATCATCATCATCATCATCATCATCATCATCATCATCCATCAAGCTATTGGTTTTTGTGAGTCGAAAAGTTGAGGATTGCAATTCCAGAATTCGCTGCTGGAGCCATGGAGAACTGGGGTTTGGTCACTTACCGAGAGGTTCGCTGGTTCGCGAACATGTGGGCTTGGCTTTGGCGGTTGGATTGGTTTTGTAAACGAAACATCTTGAAGTCAACTGGGGTACCCTCCTGGGAACTAACATATCCCCTACTTAAAAGCTGGCACTTTTGAGTGATTTGCGGCTTTTGCCAAGTGGTATATGTTTTCTCCTGTTTTGCTGCATTTTTTTTGTGTGAAGATTCTATGTAGGGTTGGCAGCTTTCCATCGCTTTGAAGCACAGAAACAAAAGCCATGGAAGTTGTTGAGGAGTGGATTTCTGGTTGATTTGTACTACCAAACTTCTACGTCATTTGATTCAATTTCTTCAGCACTTGCTTTTTTTAAGCCTCCCACGTGGCCTTGTTCTAAGGGATGACTGGATGGATGCAACACATTTCGATGCTCATGGATCATTCACATTCACAACCATAGTATTGGTAGCGCATCCAAGATATCTTTCTTCATGGTTTTTCTTCGACTATTGTTTCATGGTTGTAAACATATAACTACATATATCTATATACTATACATATCTCTATATATGTTTATTATATGTTCTGTAATCTATAACCTCTATGACCTTAGTACCTCAGACCCCAAGCAACTATACCAACCACGACCCATCGAAGTTGTGAAGAACTATCACCATGAACCAAGAAGATCCCAGGTAAACAGTTGACCCAAACGGCTGCTAGTTGGGGATGAAATACTATGCCAGTTATATAGGGAATATTTTAACAAGCCAAATATAAGGATTCCAATATTTGTTTTAAAAAAGTGGATTGTTCATAGGGATTACATATGAAAAAAAGCCAAATATAACCCATATCATCCATGTATGGTATATTTATCTACATTCACCATAAGAATCAACCATTCATGTAGGTAAATATACCAGTCCCATGGATGGTATGGGTAAGGATCCCGGAACCTGAACTGCCTCAGTTTCACGGTGCCAATCAGGTAGACTTATTGATTGCGGAAGGTGCCTCTCGCAAGCAGATGCAGCGCGTGTGCATCGTGGTCACGCATGCGACTTGGTTTGAAGAAAAAAACCTTCGGATGAGGAACAACAGCTGCACTCCGGTTAGCTACTGGTAGCCATGGGAAAATGCAGGATTTTGAGGGTATTTGATATAGTACCAGGGAAAAGATGGGAGTTTTCCATGGCAAGCTGTTAGCTCGCACATGTCAGGAATCCATCTCACAAGGAAACAATCATTTTCCAATCTTTATTTGTTCAGGTGCGGGCTGTTTTCAGGGAGGCTATGTTGGGTTAACCTGGCTTTTTGCTCTTGATGCTACATCTTGAACCATTTTGATATCGAATCTATGAAGACCTAGTGGGAGATCGTTCATGACCTATGGCCTAGTAGTATATGATCCTTTTACGATACTGCCAACAGATTTTGATAACCAAGAATAGGGAGGATAAGCTCCTATATCAGTATATTAGTATATTGTCCTCCGAGAATCTAACATCGTTGAATGAAACATCCTCGATTGAAATAGATGTTTTTGTTTTAGAGGACGGTGCTTTCCAGGCAACTGTGTTTAGTTTAATGGAGAGTAATGCCCAAAGTAACATAGGCGGTATATGATTGTATGTGAGTATAGTGAGTATATCATCCTCCCTCCCACCTAACCTCCACCCAGTAGCAGTGGAAAAAATAATCTATTCTACGGATCTGTTGCCGGGATCCGTATTATGTAACCCTTATGGCCCAATTTTTACCAATTCAAATCCGTCTTATGAATTCAAACTACTCTGGGTGGTGGTTTCCAAGATTTTTTTATGTTCATCCCTTCCTAGCGAAATGTCTCCAATTTGACGACCATATTTTTCAGATGGGTTGGTGCAACCACCAACTCAGAAATCTACGTGTAATTGAACCTGCCTGGTGGTTTCAAGCATTTATGCATTTACACCGTGGTGAAAGTAGATGGCGCAACTCCCAAAAGGTGGCGATTTGTAAGGGGCCATGATAAACCAATATATGGGAGTGGCTAGCCATCGATCCTTTCCAGGTGGTATACTATTTTTGCTCCTTAGATAGGGAACAATTCATCCAATTTTGGTAAGCCTATTTTATTCACAACACTGTTTGGACCTTTGAGGTGGGCCACAAGGGAATCTCCACAACTTAGGATGATTGAAAATTGAGCCATGAAAAAAGGGGCCCCTGGTTGTTGTTTAAGGTAAGTAAGGGAATTATTATACTCCCATTACTATGGGGATTATAACAAACTATGAATAAGGATCCCTTTTCACCAAGCAGTATAATGGAAAGTCAGAGGTTTTGTTCTTTTCGTGGTTCAATTCCAAACTTTCCTGTGAACTTTGAGGAAACAAGACACGCATCCATAGAGATGAAGATCAATCTCAAGAAATGCACTCGGAATTTGGTTTTGCCTCAGAAATTGGGCAAACAATTCTTGTTTTTTTCTGTATTATAGGATGCTTTTGTTCGGTCTAGCCGGTAGAAAGATGTCCCATTTTGACCAGGTTGAAACCATCTTGTTTCATTATGCCATGGCGATTTTGTTGCACTGAAAGATGACTGAAAGAGGCCAAGAAAAAACAATGACATTCCCCTAATTGCAGATACCTCCCGCATGAGAGCATTGAAATGAAACAAGTACACAGCAGCTACCGTACCCCTCGAAAACTAACATGACAATGGAACGAATCCACCTTTTGGAGATGTAGGTAAGTCCTATTGAAACATGGGGGATTTTCCAATCCCATAGGATCCATGTATGGTATATTTACCTACATTTACCATAAAAATCAACCAAATGTAGGTATATATACCATACATGGATCCTATGGGCAATGTCATGTTAGATTTCAGGGGTTTTCACTCTTCCTCGCCAGTCCTGAATTTTTTCCAGGAATTGGCACATCAATGGTTTGGCAATTTGGTCACTATGCAATGGTGGGATGACCTGTGGTTCCCTTGGCAGAGATGGTAGATACGGTGTCAATGTGTTGGAACAGTAGTGTAAGGTGGTATGTTCTTTATGTAGGTGGTCCAGGTGGTGGTTTCAAAGATTTGATCTTTTCACCCCTATTTGGGGAAAAACTCCCATTTTGACTATATAATATTTTTTTCAGATTGGGTTGGTTGAAACCACCAAGCAACCCGAAAATGATCCACTTTGACCCATATTTTTTCGATGGTGTGGCTCAACCAGCAACCATAGTTATAGTCTGAGTTGGCTTCAATGGTTGCTTTTTCCGCTGCGCAGCTCAGTTGGTGACCCCAAAAAGAATGCTGGTGTGGTTTCAGATTATACTTGTTGATGGCAACCAGAAATCCGGGATCAAGTCACCAGTTGAGGGTTTAAAGTAGTTTATCCCGTTCTTTGCCTTGGGATTTCTGAACCATTCAAAAGGTGGTGGTTGCCCTTGGGATTTCTGAACCATCAACAGTAGTACTGTTTGTTATTGGACTTTTCGACCTTTCGACATGAGGCAAGAGAAGGCGTCAGGAACCGCTATACTGTTGGTGGAACAAATCCTGGCACTACCTTAGGATGTACAAAACCCTGTAAACAATCGGATAAACTAAACTACCTATCAACGGGTGCAGGATTTCTTCCATCAACTGTATCATCTACTTATCAAATTTGGATTGAAACAATATACATGTCCACCTTTGTCTAAGAACATTTCTCGAAACTTTGGATCTCCGGCATGCATTGAGCAGTGAAAAACCTTCCATGCAGTCCGCACAAACACTGTTTCGAATTATTTGAGGATCCAATCATATCCAGTCACATAGTGCTCTTTTGGTATTGTATTTCAATAAAAAAAACGTTGAACTTCTCCGGACGGATCATCAAAGGGAATCTCCGGATAGATCTGAATGTTAAACAAAAATACCAAATATAAACATGGTGGATGGTCATTTCTTTTTTTGCTTTGCTTTTTCCGGTTTGGCACAGTCATGATGCACCAATAGTGTCAGTTTGGTTTCTTTGGAGAGATCTCCTTCCATCCAATTTCTTGGGAACTTCCCTTGTTGTGGCATCTAGGTTGAATGAAGGCTTTGCATCTTGGTGTTCGGAAACCTGGAAAACGGCGATGCTGGAAGCCAGTTTTTTTCTTCGAAAAAAACAAAGGTGGTTCAGAGAACACTTATCTTTTCTTTGGGGAATCCCTATTTTCAGGGACAATGTTAGTTTCGGTGAGTGTAGTTTAAATCATAAGTGTATATAATATTATAATTCCCTTTATTTGAGGTAAGTCAGGAAAGTGTATCAGCATTATTCAGATTGCTGTGGGTCCCGTTAGCCATAAAGTTGTCATTGACCAACATGAAGATTCGTACGGATTTGGTTTCAGGCGAGATTTGAAAGTTGCATGGGCTTGTAGGACTGTTGATGGTTCAGAAATCCGGTAAACTCACCAGTTGAGGTTGGTAGCTTATCCCATTGTTTACGACGGGTTTTATACATCCCATGAGGTTGTTTGGGATTTCTGAACCATCACCAGTATCATCCAAAGGTTTTGTGACAGACCAGAGCAAAGATATATGTCACAGCTCTCATTGATCTACAGAAGATTTGCACTGCTCGCTATCAAGCCACGTATTTTTAGAAGGAAACAAATTCATTGGTTTGTAGAGAGTTTTCCCTTGAAAAAAAACGGTGGAGATGTGAACCCCCCAACAAAGTGAGGGCCCTTGATGCATTAGGGTTCGAGTACTTTCAGAAAGGTGGATGCTACAGGGCCCCTGTGATTCTGAGTTGATGTTTTGTACTACTTTGTATGTTTGTCAATGTTTTATAAACATATTATAAACATCAAGTGATTATCCAATTTCAAGAACATATTTTGGGAGATCATTAAAAATCCAAGTTGGGTTGAAATCTATGAAGCAACAAAATGAATATCAATTCACTTACTAAGTACCAAGTTCAAATAGGCTTCAGTTGGTTTGTTTGTTTGTCTAAATCACGAATTATGAAGTCACCCAGGTTCCACCAACATTGGGCATTTTAACGGTAGTCATCGATTTTGCAACGACCGATTTGCCTAGGTGAGAACTATATGGCGGATTTGATCTTCCCGGATTTTGCCATGTAACTTCGGACAAAAGTTCTGAAGGGCCAAGGTGGGCGGAGCAGAAAATGCCATGTTTTTTTCACAAGATGAAGCACTACTGTTGAGGGGAGACTTCCGGCTGTTACCAGTTGACATTGCAAATGTCCCCATGTTTCATAGGATTTCATATATAACAGGGTTTTTTCCAGCTTGATGATGGAGCTTTCGGCTAAGTCTAGGTTATAAATATGGGGTATAACGGTATAACGGTATAACCATAACCCCCATAAATGGCCTAAAGTACTGGGTTTCACTGGGGTGATTTCACCTTACTTATAGGACTAGGTCCTGGTGTCAGTGGTTTCAACTATTGCTTATGTTCATCTCTATTTTGGAAAAATGGTCCACTTTGAGGAGCATCTTTTTCAGATGGGTTGGTGCAACCACCAACTAGTAAAGTCTTGTTTCCCCTGTTGACTTTCATGTTCACATGATCATAATACAAATCATAGTGTCGTACTATATCACATGATTCTACAAGACACTAAAGGTATCATAGTATGAAATCAACTATAGTCATATGCTAAAATTATTCCGTGGCACAGTGTGCTGTCACCAGTTGCGCCTTCTTCGTCGTTGCAAAGATCTTGGAGATTCAGGTGGGATCAATTCACTTCTGACTCGCAAGCATCTGTGGGGGAACCCAGCAACAAAAATCAACAGGAAATCACGTGGTTGGTTCAGGTGGTGATGGTGGTGGGTTGTGGGTGGAGCCCAGTGGTAGTGGTTTCAATCGTTCTTGTTTAAATGCGTAAGCCTCTCTTGGAGGAAAGGTTTATCGTTTTCAGGTTCCATGTGAGTTTTCGCGAAGTGTACTACTACCTTCGCAAACTGGGTGTGACATCAAGCATAATTATGTGAAATGAGTACTCCATGATTCTTTCCTCATAAACCCAGTGAATCTATCTTTGGTTGCCATGATTTATTGGTTTCAAACCATTCGGTACACCAGGGGAGCATTGAATGCTTCCCTGAGTCCTGAAAGTATAAAAATGGATCATGTTCTGTCTCCAATATTTTATTTGAATCTGAAGGTCGTACTGGGGCCATGTTCCGCGTTTTTTTGGGTACTTCTACGATGAGTCCAATTTATCGAATATCTACAAGTACATCACACCAAGTAATACGCCATTTCTGAGCAAAGCTAAAACTAATCAAATGTAGAAAAGTGGATTTTGTTCAGATGAAACCCTCCAAGGTTTGCTGGCCCAAATTTAGAAACAAGTGTATGTTTGAATGTCGTTCACCCATTTTGTTTGTTGGGAATCACTTCTTTTAAACCTACCTGGAGTTTGTTTCTTTTTGCTGGGGACCTTTTAAAGTCAAAAAAAAGGAAAACAACTTCAACACTTAGCGAAGCGGCCTTCTGAATCATTAATTCATCCTGCATTATTTTGTGTTTGTTTTCAATTTCCCATGGTATTTCAAGTATGATAAACTCTTAGTGATCTGTATATATGATATATGTATATTTACACATGGTAAACTGTAAACTGCTAACTTGTAAACTTGTAGATATTGTATTTCCCTATCAATATCTATATATACCTGCATCTTCCAAGTGTCTAAAATTCGTGCCTTTTCACCAAAAAAGCCTACCAACAGGCAGACATTCTACATATCTAGAAGATCCAGGTATATATATATATAATTATATATTTATATATATATATATATACATTGTTATTATATATATATATACCGGTGACTTCTCCAACCTTCCCCGGAATCCTTCGGAATCCTTCCCTCCTATTTTTCGAGGCCATGCGTTTGGACAGTCTACGAAGTTCTCATCCGATTCAAGTGCCAATCCATCACGCCGAGGAGGTCGAGTCGAAGTCGACTCAAAGACGACCCAACAAAAATGGGGGTTCGGTTTGGTTACGGATCCCTGAAACGAATACACCCCTGAAGTTTAACATGGAACCTGAAAATGGTCCCCTGGAAAAGGAGATCCCTTTTGGAGACCATCATTTTTTAGGTTCTATGTTAAACTTCAGGGGGTGTGTGAGGTTTTTTATCCACTGAACATTGGGTTTTTCATCCCCAAAAATGGATTTGTTACTCCACACAATGTTTTTTTTTATCCACTGAACATAGGGTTTTTATCCCAAAAAATGGGTTTTTTACTCCACAACATGTTTTTTCTATCCCTTGAAAATAGGCCCAAACCCTAAAGGAAAGGGTCGTCTCCCAACCATCAATTTTCAGGGGCTATGTTAGTTCCAGAGAGGGTAACTCAAAATTACCAAATTCTTAAAAGGAGTCAGTTACCGTCGCCTTTTCCAAGCCCTCATTATTTTGTATCTACTTTCAACTTTCAAATGTCAGGGGTGTATCTGTTTATTACACAATTTACATATATATATATATATCTTTACCTATAGACTCAAAGTGACCCATGTTTTGGAGAATGTTGACCTCAAAAATTATTTTATTTAAGGAAAACTGCTGGGTTTGTCTTTCCATTTCCATGTCCACTCAAGACGAAGGGGCGTAGAGTACAAGATGTCTAGCAATTTCTAGGGATCTGGCTATGTATAGAGGAATTGTTTCCCGTGGTCAACCAATATCATGAAATTCTTGGACACATCACAAGGGGAACATGTTATTTCGGTATGTACTATCATAATGTAGTATTCATGATTATTTAGTATCATGTATGTTTTATGTGTTCTTTTCAGGACAACCTCCTTAATAGTTCAATTGGTTTGAGTTTTCCTTTGGAATTTGCGGAATTGGTTGGTACTCTGTCTTGGCAGGTGGAAGAAGTCTTTGATGCCATTTCCTACTGCAAAGGCGCCGAGGGGCTTTTTGTTGCAAATCACCACCAACTCGTTGATCAAACATTCCAAAAAAAGAAGGGGTGTTTCGATGCGGAAAAAACACTCAAGAAAGGGGGATTCAAATAAGGAGAGTCCTGACTAAATTGGGCTAACATGATCATTCGGGTTGAGAAATAACCCATAGCATCCATGTATGGTATATTTACCTACATTTACCATAAAAATCAACCAAATGTAGGTAAATATACCAGACATGCACGGTATGGGTAATATCAAGATTGACCCCGCCAAAAGATTTGTTAAAAAAAGGGATGGTACAAAAAATCCCAGTCTTCTGTCTGTGGAATCTACAGGAACTCTGCTGGAACATTGTTGTCAAATAAGTCCTAATTAATTACCCATCCCTAAGAATCCAGGTATGTCCTAACAAAAGGGATTTCCCCTATATTCCTATTATGGGATTGGGATTGGAACCCGAAAAATCCTATTGCAGCTTGGTTAGAAGCACAAATCTAGCAAAATTTGCTGGATGTTTGATAATTGGATGCAATTAAAGTGCTGAGCATGAACCCTTGGAAGATGAGCAAACCTCTTCAAAATCATCACTTTCAGCATCCATGCTGAACCTTGAAGGTGTATATATCTTCAACCTCCTCCTCCCTTGAAGGGCGCACATCTACATATCTAGGGTTGTGGAGTGCCGATGAATTCCAACTCAAGACATGTAGAATTGTGAACTTACAAGTTGCCCCTTCTTTAGATGAATTCTGGGTGGTGGTTTCATTTTGTTATGTTTTAATGTTCAACCCTATTTGGGGAAGATTCCCATTTTGACTAATATTTTTCAGATGGGTTGAAATCACAAACCTGAATTGGATGCATGTGTTTTGTTTTTTTATAGCATGCTTTCAAATCAACTTTACAACGTGTTTTTTTTGTGGTTTGGATTCCTATGAGAGGGATTGTTATTTGGGGGTATCCCTAGAATCCCAAGGCACCAATCATCCATTTGTTGATCAAACATTCTGATGCACCACAAAATATTGGCGAATAAAGATTAATCATTAATCTATACATCACTAATATTATCAAATAAGACATGTGCACTCACCACAAACAATGCCACCTTTGTTGGTTGATACACAGCCAACAACAACCAACAACATCCAACAACATCCAACAACAACAACCAACAACAACCAGCAACCAACAACCAACAACAGCCACATTAACCACATCAACCACAACAACCTCAACCCACCATTCCCCCCTTGTGTTTTTTGCATTGTTTGGTCCACCTCCTTACCTCGATTTTTTCAGGTGCTTCGGTCATCAAGATGGCTCATGCTTATTTGGGAGCCGAAGCCTTCAGGAGATTTTTATCAACAAAGGATTTCAAAAGGTATACCCCTGGGAGGGCTACCCTCCAGGGAATTAACATATCCCACCTTGGGAAAAGGAAAATCATCTTCAAAATGTCATTTTGGGGGGATATGTTAGTTCCCTGGAGGGTTAACCATTTTCTTGGGAGAGTTCCAAAGAAAAAAATCTTTGGGGGGGTGAAATCTTCCAAAATATGGGTTAATTTGGGTTCTAGGTAGGTGGTGGAAACTCAAATAGTTTTGATTCTCACCCCGATCCCTGGGGAAATGTTTCAATTTGACGAGCATATTTTTCAAATGGGTTGGAACCACCGGTTTTGTTTAATAGCCATGAAGAGATAGAACAAAAGCTTTATGTATGTAGTGGATGGATATGTGATGTATGTTGCATGTACATACTGTATGCCTGTTATACACATCTTATTTATGTATATTGTGTGGACATATACATATACAGATACACTTAGAATAGTTGTAATCATTTGGATATGTTGTGACCTTTCTTTGCATATGTGATGCTGAAACAACATGAATGCAGGTACATCAACCCTCTAACCTCATGTATGTGAGTAATGTTACAGGGTTTTGGTAACCCTGGTGATCAATGCGGGATGATAAGGATAGGGATAGTGTAGTACATTGCTGGATATAGGGTTTCTAATTTACCATCAGGAACCCTTTCTGAATCACCCAGTGAGGGCACCAACCATGAGTATTGGTAGGTATTGTATGTGATATGATGCTAGGATACAGCTCCCAAGATCCATTTTGATTTGGCCCGAATTTTGAAACACATTGTTGCATTTGGTGGCTACTTTGCATGAATTAGGCGCGCCGCAGGGATTTGTGTGTTCATCATTTCTCGCCGCAATTTTTTTTCGATGAACTTGAGGACGGGCTTGAGAGCGTACATGCAGAAGCACAAGCACCTTTGCAATGAGAAGATGCCGGAAGTAGGGTTCAAAGGTCCTTATGGCAAGTAAGATGAATTGGTAGTTGGTACTTTGTGGGAGTGTCAAGGAGTTCTCAATACGTCTTTGCTAAATCACTTGAGTCACTGACATGTCGAGACATGTTTTCATAACCTCAGTTCCAAACGAAGGTCTGTTAAAGTGTCTCTTAAGAATTGACTCTTCCAGGCCCACCCAAAAAGGAAGTGTTTCGGCTTTCGGCTGTTTTAAATGGCTCTTTGGTACGATAAAATATTGAGGAAAAGTGTCCGATCATTTCTCATGAGCAATTTTGAGTGTCCTCCATTTTCTGAGATCCTGGAAGAGCATGTGAAATCCCAGGTATTCCAACACGGAGACCACTGATCTTTGGGCGGTTCTTTGGCACCAAACATTTTTCCGTTGAACCTGGAAACAGCATGTGAGGCACGCCAAAAAGAAAAACTCAGATACTTTTCATGAATCCTGGTTCGTTAATAGGGAGTCTTACAATGGTGTATTACTTATTAAATTGAATTCATGGATTCTAACCATAGTACAAAGGAGGTTGCTATCCTCAAGTCATACAATGTTGTCCTTGAATCTTCTTTTAAAGAAAAACCTGGTGGGTGGTTTCAAATATTTTGTATGTTCAACCCTACCTGGGGAAATGATCCAATTTGACGAGCATATTTTTCAAATGGGTTGGTTCAACCACCAACCGGAAAATCATTCTGGCTTCATTTATGTCTTAGCAGTTGATGTACCGGGTGCCCACAGATCAAGTTTAGTGTTCAGGAAGATGGGCGGATTCAAAAATAACACCACGCAAAACCTGTTGTGGCAAAGTTTCTAGTAAGTACCTGGAACTTGTTTGTCCTCGATTTTTGGGCTTCAACCCTCCAAAGCAACAAGTCACAAAAAGAGATCAATTGAGCCATGTGCGTTATAAAATTATAATGGATCATTTAATATAGATTTATATAGTAGATAGATAGATTTGTAGGGGTTACATGGAGTTACCAACAATTCTCCACCCCCCACCAAAAAAAACAGCCCCTTGCAAGTTTATACACAAACGCTCCCATCACTCAGTATTCTAATAACATCGAACTCATTGACTTGGTCAACGTTTTGCCATACCTTTCTGCCACTACAACTTTCCAAATTGTTTTTTTTCATGGCCTGTCCCCCAAAAAAACAATGTGCATTTGGCAACTACCACCTTCCTAATCCTTCATTTTGTTGATAACAAAAACTGGAACATTTGACATAAAACCCTCCCTGAAACTAAGAGCTTACAAGCACCTGCTAGGGATGTTTAGCCATCCCAAAAGGAACCCCAATCATCGACTGGAAACCATCCATTCTAGGCCATAGCGACCTTTCTTCCCACCGGTTTCGGAAACATTCAGGTTAAGGAATTAGAATAAAATTGCCCAGATTGATGCTTTTTTAGCTAGCTATTTTAATTGTTTTTGTTTCAGAGCGGCGTATCATTGAAAAACATCCAAAAGTTCCTAAGGTCAGGCATTGGTCACAAGATCTTGGCCCCCCTACTGAACCCATATGAACCCATATATTTCCTAGTTTATCTCATTACTTACAAGGTTTTAGCACCATTCAATTTCGGTGGTTGGCCTTGGTATTTCTGGGCCATCAAATCACCTGAGGCTTGGAGCGCTGCCAGTGGTCATAAGGTGCAAGAATTGATGGCATCATGGACCGAGCAAATGGGTTACTTGGGGAGATTTTGTTCTTTCTTTGGGGAATTTGGGGAATTTGAAGGTTGGGTTTGGTTGGGTTGGGTTGGGTTTTGGTTGGGTTGGTTGGGTTTTGTTGGTTTTGGTTGGTTTTGGTTTTATCTTTAAGTGGGGAAACAGTTTGTTGGTTTCTTTACTTACTTGAAGGTTGGTTTGTTCTGGTTGGTTTGTTTTGGTTGGTTTGTTTCGGTTGATTTGTTTTGGTTGGTTTGTCCAGCTATCCAAACTAAGGTATGTTTTTTCTTGCCTTTGATAGGATTTGATGCACTCAGAGAACGATTCCCAGGAACAAGTTAGGCTCACCATCCCCTGTACAATGATGTGTTGGCTGTTTGATACACGGGGCTAGACCGCCTCATTCTAAACGGCCGGTCAGATGCCATATGGATGTTTCCAAAAATAGTGGTACCCCCAAATCATCCATTTTAATAGGGTTTTCCATTATAAACCATCCATTTTGGGGTACCCCTATTTTTGGAAACACCCATATTTTGACGGTCCTTATTGCCCAAAGATGTGTTGCATTCATTTCATTCACCATGTCACTGGTGTTTTTTTGGAACACCAGTTCTCATTGACGACAAACACTTGGCTTTTCACTTGTGTCCCCCGCCAAGGTTACCCTCTAGTGACGGTAAAGAGTTTCAACGGATCCGAAGTAGAGCTGGAGCAGCCACTCGGATGTGAAAATCTGTGTTGTGTTTTGGTTGATTTTTGGTGGTGATTGGGGGATGAATGGGGGTAAAGAATGAGTTGTGATAATTAATGCATGATGGTGGTGACGATGATGAGCATGATGATGATGTTCAAGATGGATGAGGATAAATGATGATGATGGTGGTGATGATGATGATGATGATGATGATGATGATCATGGTGATGATGATGATGATGATGATGATGATGATCATGGTGATGATGATGATGATGATGATGATGATGATGATGATGATGATGATCAAGTCATTGCCATCGATCTACATTGGGGTTGTTTTTGTTCAGCTGCAACCGTCATTACCAGGAGGTATCTTTTGTTTGTTTCAATCTCAACCTGAAATCCTTCGACTTGGAACCCGATGGCATCCTGAGAGAGATCAGCCTCTCATGAGAAGCCAAGTAGCCATGTTTTGATGGGAAAACAACTGTTGATTTCGTTGAACAGAAATTGCCCTGACATGTTTTTTTAACAAATCCTTTTACTTTGAAGAAACGATTTTTGGATTTTCGGATCACGTGGTTTGTGTCAGCAAATCACAAGCAAATCACATGTCGTTTCCAAAACAATATGACCAAAAATTGTGTTTTTTATTGGATGTTTGCATAGCTTTGTTCCTTTTGCAATTCAGGGTAGCCGGCTCATGATAACCCATGCATATCAGGGATATTTACCAGCAACTGTTTCCAATCAGTATGTTAGAGGGCTGTCCATCCAATAAGGGTGTCTTTTGTCCCCAAGATATATAGTTTATTCTCGTGGGATTTTTTTGGGGGGAATCTAATGTATATGATTTGTGATTATATATATATATATATATATATTTTGCTTTTTGTATATAAATATATTTTTGTGTTTGTACCGTGGAAGTCCTTGGCCAACACTCTTTGTAGGTTGGTCTAACGAGTTTTACCATTATTGTTCCAGCAAACACGGGTTTATCATCATCCGAAAGGAAGCACCATTTTTGTTAAATGGTGGTTGATTTTCCCGGGTATGTATAGATGTATATATATATGTATTTATTTGTTGATACATACATTGACATACACTTGGTGGTGTTTTTTCACTCCGACCTGGGGAAAATTTCCAATTTTACGAGCATATTTTTCAATTGGTCTGAAACCACTGATAGATAAACACCAACCTCCAACACTAACTGAGAACAAACGTTGGAATATATACTCCCCAAATAAATTATCATTCTGAACTTGAAATCAAGATCCCTTGGAAAGGGAAAGACATCGACCCAAATCATCAATTGTTGTGTAAAGTTCCAGCCGTTAGCTTTTTGGCTATTCCAATCCAAGGACCTGGTTCTTGGCCGATGGTTCAGAGGTGCTCACAATGCTGTGTGTTTTGTGATTTTTTGGGATGAAGTAACACATTTCAGACGAGTTGGTTCTCAACACATTTGGGTAGGAAAAGGCTGGGAGATATTTCTGTTTAAACCTGATAGATATGAATTGTGTTGTATATATATATATATACACATATTTAGATAGATATGTAACTATATATTTTAAGGAAGATTTGTGACATCTCAAAGATTTGTGACATCTTGTGACATTCGCAGTTTTCAGTTGTCAGATGTATTTGAATGAACAGTTTTTTTGACTCCTTTTTGATCACGTTTAGGAGGTTGATGACTTGTTTGTACTTGCCCAAATGATCATCATGTTCGTTTGCATAACATATGAAATCAATCCAATCTTCCATCAAAACCCAGATGCCCAACATGTCCACATGTCGTCCAATGTCACAAACGTCACCAGAAGATGACTCCGATTCACGTGCCACAAAATGGCAAAACAAGACGTTTGAACCAAACGTCCAGGTGAAGAAAGAAGAGGAGAAAATTTGGAAGATTCCCATCATTTGCAAAGGTCAAGCTCCAGTTCTTATGGAGGCACCGGGGATGGCCTCGGTTCCGGCGACCAAAACAGAAGTTGTTCACATAGTTTTGTTTAAATAAGGGGTTTCCCTTATATGTATGTGAACTATAGTATTATTCTAAGTGGGATGGAAAAAAAGTAAAGACCCAAATTTAAAAGCGTATAACTTTCTTTTGTTTTTTTGATATGTTTTGGAATCGGGTGAAAATTTGATTGGAATGGAAAAACATGGGCGAAGCTGTTCTACAAGCGAAGCCGAGGCAAAAACACAGAAGATCTCGGTGCCCAAGTCGGACTTTCTGTTGTTAAACGCAGGCGGCCCTGGAGGAGAAAATGTCGTGGGAATGAGGTGTTGTTTATTGGTTTTCTTTGTAGGTGGTTGGAGGTGTTAATATGGGGTACTAAATGAGATACAATGTAGCTCATCTCATATTCAATATGTGAATAATACATATATATATATACATATTCACAGTACATATAAGTACGGATGTTTGTTTTGCACTGAGTTGGGCTGGAAGTTTCTGGGGTTTGATACTGTTTTGATGGTGTTTGATGCATTTCTGCCATTTCCATCGTACCAAACGCTGGAGGTTCACGTAGGGAACTGGACTCATGGTTTATGGTCAAACTGCCAGGAGTCGATTTCCATTGACTTTATGGTCTGACTGATGGTAAAACGACAGCAACATCATGTGCCATCCGCATGGTGGGTGGTCTGCCTGGTGGGAAACCCATGGGGATGTTTCTGTCGTCTGTAAGGGTTTCGTCCTGGTCGGTCTTGGGATGGGTTTGGTCAGTGGAAATCACGTGGCGGAAATCGGGTCGGCGGGGAACCGCTCCCTTGGGGTCTGGTGCTTCTGTGGTGCGCCGGTGCCGTCGGCTGCGGCCGGGTGGTGTGCAGGTGGGTGGGGTGGCTTCACCTCATTGTCAACACAAAGTGTCATGAAACAACGCAAAATCAGACATGAAGCTTTCCTTCTTTAAAAGCAACAAGAGATGATTCAATTATACACATCTCACTTTTAAGGTCCGAATAAAACTAAGCTGGGCACCCTTTTTGAACCCCCTGAGTGTTAAGAAGTATCTCATGCGTCTTTAAGCCTGATATTATTTTTGGGTGTGAGCTTTGGAAGTTTTTTTCAAGTTTCTTAATGTTTCATTCCTCTCAAGTAAATCCTAACATAATATATGAAAAGGTATTGTATATCTAGTATGTATAGTCTATTATATATACCTATTAATGTGTATATATATATATATTTTTTTTTAAATATACACACATCCCTAGGGATCCAGATATGTCCTAAGAAATCGATTTCCCCCGTATTTTTTTTCTTGGGATGTTTCGACCATCAATCCTACTCTTGGCAGGGGTCTTGATTCTTAGGATAGATGTACATATATTTGCCTAGGTGGTGGTTTCTTTTTATTTTCACCCCGAAAATTGGGGAAGATGAACCCATTTTGACAAATATTTTTCAGATGGGTTGGTTCAACCACCAATTAGTTTACAGATGGATACAATGTATGTTGTTTTTCATTGGACAGATACTATTAGTTGACAGATACCAAAGTGGATGGTTTATGATGGAAAACCCTATTCAAATGGATGATTTGGGGGTACCATTATTTTTGGAAACACCCATATATTTGCAGTATGCACAGGTCGAGATGTGCCAATGCGAGTGCTGTAGCTCGGTTGTTGGAACCGTCGGGGTTTGGAAGGGTGCTGGGGTTTTAATGTCCCATGAATGAAGTGAGCCATGAAAAAAACACCTGGTTGTTTCTGATATATTATAAATAAATGATATATAAAGGGATGATACTGCCTAATTACATAGAGATTATAAATAAACCAGTATAAGGATTCCTATGAACCAACCAGGATTCAATGGAAAGTAGGAGGTTTGTATCCTTTCTAGGTTATAAATGGTCCCATGAATGGCATAAAATGAATGGGTTCCACTGGGGTTGTTTCACCATTTGGTTTTTGCCGGTCCATTTGGTTATTGTATGTTTACCCTATGCATCGATTTGGTTATTGTATCTCTACCCTGTTTGGTTAGCTAGTATCCCTATGCCCTATTTGGTTAGTATCCCATGTCCTCGATTGGCAAGGGTTTTGGAAAGATGTTGTTGTTGAAATGTTGAAAGTGCCAACCTTTTCCTCTTCCCATCAACTACCTTTCTTGGAATTAATCATGATTTAGTGAAAAAATGGGTGTAAATGTCCCATAGGATCGTTACCTTTCAAAATATCCATCCATGTTCCACTGAATGATTATGAGAGTAGCTGTGTTGCCAGACCCTGCAGGTATAACGATGAGGCTTATAGCCAACTGGCGATTGCTATCCAAAAGGGTCAGCTGGGTGTCAGCGATCGCGCCGGATTGGTAGGGGCCACTCAGAACCGGTACGTTCCCTACTCGTGGTGGATGGATGTTACGACTGGAACCTGAACATTTATCTCCCACTGAAAACTAGGATGGCAATGAACAATCACTATTTTTTATAGGAGATATAGGAGATACATCTTCAAAATGTTTGGAATTGTTCATTGTCATGAATAGTTTTTCCCGGGATGCAAGGATTGGAACTTGAAAAAAGGGACTTTCCCATGGAAAAAGGAAAAGCGAATCTTCCAAACTTCCATGAAACTGAGTTTCGTGGCGACTACTTTTCCTGGAGGAAAAGGAAACTCGCTTGAAGCAAATCTCGATGACTTGAGGGTTTCCAGCGGCTTTGTGTTTTCAAAAACAAACTTAAATCTTACTGAGTTACTGGAAGGGATGGTCAGGAATTAGTCAAGTCCGTCTTGAAGGAGAGAAATGAACCTCCATTTGACTTTCAAAGATTGATAGAAACAAATGGGATGTTTGATCAGATAGGGAGCTGTTGGAGATCCTTTTGTCAAAAGTTTCTAGTTCCAACAAGCACCAAATGGATGTAATAAAGCGGTGTTTAGACAGTCTATAGGATAGTCAACCCGACCAGACGTGATTCAGTTGTACACAGGCCTATCCCAGAAGTTCAGCTTGCAGGGGAAGAAGTACAGTGAGAGAATCAGCGGCTACATCACTGAGTTCAATAGTGCATCCAAGGTGGATGCTGCTCGTATTTCAGATGCTGAATCAAAGATGCTTCTGATGCTTCCTGCTCAGCAGCCTGAGTTCATTTCAGTGCTTGAGCGGCACTGGGACAACTTCAAGATTCAAGATTCAGGTGTCACTTTGAAGAGTCTGAAAACCACACAGTGGATCGGGTGAAGCGAATGGATGCATCAACACCTGGAATTTGGCAGAACATATTGGTGGCTCTACTCCAAAACTACCCATAGCACCAAATCAAGGATTTTTGTTGATGAGTTTTGTTGGGGAAGACTTGCTGGAAGATGCCAAGCTGTTTCCTTTCGGAATACCATCAAAGTATCACAGGAGGCATTCAAGAAAAGTTAAGTTAAGCTCAGATCACCTGTTGAGACCTTAAATGTATGACACCAACAAAACCCAATGGGTTTTTCGGCTTAGATCTCATACTTTTGTGAAGGGCCAACTTAAGATTTTTTTTAATAAGAGACATCATATCATCCCAAGGATACTTCAAGGTACGTAAAATCTTAAGATATCTGAGTTTTTTAACACACTTTATTTGTAAGTGAAACAACAAAGTTCCAATTTTTGGTCGTATTCTATCCCAAAAGCTCCACCCCCGGAACACAAGCTCCCACATCCACATGAAAACCCTCAGCTTCACCTTCACGAAACAACACCCCGAGAGAAAACAACACGGACCAATGGGCGGCCGAAGGTCTTGGATTCCTTTGCCTTGGCCAAAGCAGGAAAACTTGGAGCTGATAAGGCTGGAAAGGTTGGGTTTTGGTGATTGGTGAAGCACCTGTTTTTTTTGAGAAGGCTTTTTTGAGTTATTCGGAAGGTGTGTGTGTATATGTTGTTTTTATATTTTTAATTACTGAATATATATATATATATATAATATATATATTTATATATATATATATACCAGGCACCCCTCCAAAACCCGGAAAGGTCCAAAATTAAAAACAAGGTCTTAATCTGGGTAGTGGTACAAGAAAAACGAGTATATCTGACATTTCTTTTTCTGCAGTGATGACAAGACTGACTGAACATTTTGGCAACATGTATTTTCTCCGGAAGGTCCAAAAGTTAATTTCCAGCCTCTTTTATTGGTCCATTTTTGTTGGTGACATGATTCCAACCATGTCAACTTCCGCCTTTTGGACCCACCACCCTGGAACCACCACGGAAACTTCGGGTGGGTTTGGCACCAGCGCCTTTGGGGGGTGGAAGAGAGGTCTTTAAACTCATTGCTTCGTTCAAGAGTGAAAGAAACTTCATCGTTTGGGATGCCATTTCACAAGCCTTGTAACTTGGAATGATTATTTGATGGACGGGCGGCGGCTTGGGAATATCTGGGTTAACCTGGGTGAGATTGGTTGGTTGGTTGGTTGGTTGGTTGGTTGGTTGGTTGGCTTTCGGGTATCTTTGCAATTTGAAAAGACAAGATACGGAAACGAAAAACACATGAGATTCAAGAAGTTGAAACTTGACATTCTTTGTGACAAGTTGTATATACTGCTTGTGAAACTTTGACAGCAACTCATTCAAAGTTTCACCGAAAAATATCAGGTACCTAAAACGGAGGTACTCACCAAAAACTGTAATAAGCTGTACAGTATGTAAGGATGATGTAAGGGAAAACCCACCTTCAAAGTAGCCTTATAAGGTTCAGTACCTTCATTTTAGGTACCTGAAATTCTTGGTGAAAGTTGATGGGCCAAGGAATGGTTTTGATACTGTTCTGATGGCTGGTGTCAGTGATCCTTGGCTGCCTTCTTGATTTGAAAACAGACAAAAACTGCTTGACCCGAAAGGTGCACGACGTATCATGCTTTTGGTTCGATTTTCTTTTGGCATTCAGGAATTTGATGATGATTGAGCTGAGAATTTTGAAACTACACCCTGGAAGATTAACATGGAACCTACAAATCACCCATTTAGAAAGGAAAATGATATTCCAAACCTCCATGATTATGTTCCATGTGAGCATCTTCAGCGGAGTATCGTTGGTTTCGTCAATTCTTGTTTTCTCTTTGGAAGTTTGGTAGGTGGTTGTTTAATAAAAACTTAGATGATACTGATACCCTATCCGTGCTTTTAGATGTTTGTTTTTTGTAGAGACATCCTGTAGCCTGTAGCTGTTTGACTCTACAACTTGATTAATATATGTATATATATATATATGAATTAAGCTTTTGTTCCTCCATCTTGTGCAGTATCAGTTGCCGTGTAGATCATTTGATCCTCCCTTATGAAAAAAATATGGGCAAAGTCTAGTGAGGCCACAGTGCGTTATCGAGGTTGGAGAAGTATAGCAATTTGTCGTTCAACAAAATACATTTTGATCTCTATAAATTTGTGTCTATACTATAAACATGAATACTATAAGATATACATTATATATTTTCATGTTTAATTATAGAATATCTCCAAATGTCCTAACTCCATATTAATCATATATTAGTTATCATTCCAACGTGGTTACATGTCATACCTTTAATTGTTCACACCTGCCTTATATTTATATGTGTATATATATTTACATATGTATATATATATATAATATATATATATAGATATGTATACTATGTATACATGTATATATATGTCTCCAATTCCTGTCACCAAGCTATCCTCGCCTAAACCAACCAACGGATGCTGGTTTTCTCAGGATGCCACTTACGCAGCGTTCAAGAGCTTTGTGAGTCAATTGATTGCTGATGCATCCAAGGAGGTAGGGAATCTCCAGGAACCAGTTTCAATAAGTTGGGTTCAACATGAGGAAGATGATTAAACATGGTTGATGTTGTAAATGACGTTTTGAGCGGTTTGATGCTTGTATATTGTTGGAGAAGTTTGATGGCGGGATGTTTTTTGAGGTAGTGTTTTGGTGGAAGATTTTGAGTTGAAGAGTTTTTGGAGCCTTGTAGTTTTTGTTGAACTTTTTGTAAACTTTTGTTTTCTGGGAACGTTTGACATCTCTCAATTTGATGAGCATATTTGTTCAACCAGGTTGAAACCACCACCATTAAGAATCGAGGCTTGCAGATGTTACAATCATGATGATTCGACGATTCACACCGATATTTGTCATGATGGTTCAGAGCTCCTCGTTGATAAGGAAGCAATGACACGTTTTTGCGATAGCCAATCAAGCTTGTATCAGAGTATCATATTTTTTAAACGACCAAAATAGGATATATTACCTAAACATTGTGACTATGTTCATCTAGAATAGCCAGTATATACAGTATATACCACGTTATTTTGATTCTATATATACACATTCCACGTGATTTGCAAAATTTATTTTCCGTTCATTTGTAGTTTTTTTTATGTCAGCCAGTGGCTTTATATAATGCCACCACCAAGCGGTATCATGTTTCGGCTACGGGGATCCCGAAGTATAAACCATCACTTCAGTAGCTCAAAATCGCTGGTGTTTCACACCTTACTTCTACCATTGTGCAAGGTGGGTCGCGAGCCCATCGTTATAAATGGAGATGTGGGGTCCTTTTAAAAAAAAGGGTAACTGGGGCCTACTTATAGGAGTTATAACTTATAACTCCCTACTTGTAACCACCGGGTCCCACCTTGTATGGTTCCCCCGGTGATTAAGAAAACTCAATACAAAGTACACAAAGACAGGAACGATGTACAGTATCTCCTACTCTTTCTCCCACAAAGTGGTGGAAGTGGAAAAGTACCCTAAATGATTTCGGAAACTAATTATTGGAGACATCCCATTTTCCACTTCCATGATTATTGGAGGAAGGCTATTCCTATTGACAAAAGATTAGTGGTTTAGATTGAGGCATAGATGAATGGAATATTCCAATGTTCAAAAATCGGAAATACGAATCTTCAATCCGGGGCAACACACTTTCCAGCCTGCTATGGTAAGTTTACCTCTCAGAGTGTAGCCATTTTTGTTTTATGTTTTGGATTTGTTGAAGGTGAGTGAAGTTTAGACTTTGTACAAGGCTGAATCACCATTAAACCACCATTTGGGGGGAGAATATGTCGTTACTTCATCCCAAGCATCTGAAGCTTCCATCCAACTTGTGTGATTTACTGAGCTTCCCAGAAAAAAATCATCTTCGTATCTTCCAGTCGTTGCAAAATACGCATCTCCAGGTCGGTTGGGCGAAAAAATCTTCTGATGGACATCTTGATGGATTATTGCGAGTTCCTTGGATATGATGAGAGAGAGAGAGAGAGAGAGATGACGAGAAAAAATGGAGAAAAAGGAGAAACCTGGTTGTTTTAGGTAAATGTAAAGGGGGTGATATTAGTTACAACCCTTGGTTTATAGAGATGACTGTATTTGTAGCATATTTATAACCCATTTATGGGAAGCGGTATTATAGTCTTATGAGACTCATGAGCCAAAAGAGTTTTTGTAGCTCATACGGACATGTTGGACGCATCAAATGGGTTCCATCGAACTGACGTATTGCTTTGTCAGAATGCTGATAAAGACTACCCAAGTCCCAAGTGATCCCTTAGATATGGCAAAACACTTGGGAACATGAACTCAAACACCAACTCAAGAAGCACAACAATTGTGGAACAGATTAGAATATCTCTTCAATATATATCTCCTAATGAAACATAATCAAAGTGAAACATAATGAAAGGGACATCCTATGTCATGTACATTGGCAATTGGTTTCTCCTTAGAGAAATGAAAACTCATATTCTTAGACAGCCAGTAGTGTTTATGTGATTTACCAACATCCAATTTAACACTCTATATGGGTGTTTCCAAAAATAGGGGTACCCCAAAATGGATGGTTTAAAATGGAAAACCCTATTAAAATGGATGATTTGGGGGTACCACCATTTTAGGAAACCCGCATATACACTATACAAGATCTTCCAATATGTTTAGACCACTCCCCCTTCTGATTCTCATTCCCAACACAGCCGAGGAGACCTTGATCACCATGCAATCCAAGTACTCCAAGGTATACGTTGCCGTGTTGATGGCGGTTGCAATCGGGGAGATGTTGATGCAAAAGGGTTATGTGTGTGTGTCAGGGATTATCCAAATGTTCGTCTTTTTGTTGGGGGTTTAGGGGGGTGTGAAGCAATGAACATGTAACATGAATGCATTTTCTTTTGAACTTTTGGTGGTGTTTTTTTGTGTTACTTTCTGTCATGAGATCTTGCAACTACTTTGGGGACTAGTTGATATACCCATACCATCCATGTATGGTAGATTTACATACATGTCTCATAAAAATCGACAAAAATTAGGTAAATATACCACCATACATGGATGGTATGGGATATATTACCATTTTCCAACCATTCAAAAGTCGCAAGTCGAAGGTCAACTATCCCATCAGGTACCATATACATTTATCAAAAAGGCAAGGAGGGGAGGACCATTACCTACACAGGGGGATGTTCAACGGGTTTACAGGTAAATTCCTGAATTCCAGATAATTCCACCAACTAAGATATTGTTGTTTTCTCCTCAAGATGATTTTTTCTTTTGATCAGTGGTTTCTAAGACCGGATACATGGTATACCTCAAGATATCTATGCCTCATCATGAGAAAACACACTAGCAGCCCTGAAAGCTATTTTAATGCTCACCAGAAATAGCCAGGTTTTACCAATAGATTTTCTGAATCTCTCTGATCCTTTGGCTTTCAAATAGCCAGATGAACATCGCGTTGTAGGAGCCTGAAGCTATTGCAGAAGCGAAGCGACGTTTCAATGGTTTCATTGCAGGCACCGCTTTGATACGGGTGGCTTTGGTGGTTGCTAATGTAACCACTAGGAGGCTCATGGGTTACAAGTATAGATTGTATATACATGAGCGCCCGCCAAAACCTCCGCCATTTTGGAACAGTTACACCAGGACATTGATACTTGATACTATCGTGAAACTCTCAGGAACGATAGGGGTGACACAAAAAACGATTACTCTTGATGCACATGTTTGACTGATTTTATCCTTAGGAGCGATGAGGGACACACACAAAAAACGATGACCATTTCAGCCACGTCCTTTCGCGGATGTAATAGGTTCAGTCCGTTGCTCATATAGTAATCGTCATAGTTCTGGATATTTGGAGGAATAATGAAGACTATATTGTTTTTGTTGATTCTAAGTGGTACATCTAAGGAATAATGAAGAATATATTGTTTTTGTTTTCTCCACTTCCATCTTGGTTTGGGGCAGGGTAGCCAAACAATACCACCACCAGAATGAACAATGTAGCAACGTAGTACACGGAGACATGATCACGGAGTGCTAAAGAACAACAGACTTTATTTAGGAGTATTTGCATATGTGCAGAGACACATGGGAAGATTTCATAGATGCATGCAGAAACATGATGATTTTGACGTTGTGGTGGGTGTGGGGAATTGGTATGATGTCATTGTAGGTTTTAGATTTGGGTATATGTGCTGCCTTCTGCAAGAATTCAATGTTGCTCATATAAATGACAAAGTTAGGACCGCATCACTTTTTGATGACATAATACATTGAAGTAGGTATTTGTAACGGTAATAATGCATGGTGAATTGTGGCGTGTGTTGAATAGTAACATATACTTGCAGCATGAGATGCATTCTAACCAATCGACTCATGTGACGCCTGTCCTTTTGATAGCACATGAACGGGAGCTGGACATTGTAATATACATCAAATGCAGTGACTGCTAGATGAATAATGAGCGATATATGATATATGTATACAGTATACATAGATTATGTGTAGACATATTCAATGAAAATATATATGTATATATATACATATTTGTATTATATTAATATACATAGGTGGCATTTGAAGGAATCTACTTGTAGTAGTCTCGTGTGCACCTACTCTTTATGTCTGGCATCCCGTACTATATACCTAAGAGTCACTGATGCTTGCAGCAATCAGCACAGTCATTGGGAAAGAGACAACATCAACTGGCCCAAATAGATATGACCCTCCCTGAAACTAACATATCCCCTGAATAGACCTTCCCAAAAGGAAAGTAATATTCCCACCATCCATTTTCAAGGACAAGTTGTTAGATTCAGGGAGGGTACCCATCAACAGTCAGCAATAGTGCGTCCTGCAAATGTTATATGTTGCAAGGCCAAGGTATATTATATCTGCGGCAACTATGCCATGTATTTCCCACATATTATCGTTTGTTGTTGCCAGGATTTCATTTCAGTCCACATCAGGTGCGGCCTGAATCTTCATAATCCATTGTTTACTGTACTATAAACTTTTAACACATTTTTTGTTTGAATATAGCATAAGCACATAAATAATAGATGTAACATCGCATTTCCCTTTTTGTTGCCCCAAAAAAGGCGTATCAAGCACCAAAGCTTCCAACATGTCAAGATGAATTCGACATGTTTTCAGGTGACTCGTCCATCTTACCAGATGATATCAAAGAGTACCTGGGCCAACATCTGGAAGTTGGACATGTATCGACCAAGTGGTGGAGCTGGTTGAATGTCAGGTGGTTGATATGCATGTTTTTAAAAGAGACTTACAAAACGTGGTTATGTATAATATATGTTTGTATAGTTGCATTTGATATATATATATATTTTTTCTTGTTTATTCATTTATATATTTGCAATGTCATGTTTTATCGGGATCATAGTTGTCATACCTTTCATAGCGATCTTTATAAACTAATACAACAAGAATGGTTAAAATCTCAGATGGAGTTTGAACTCGGAAATTACAGCATGTGTAGTGTAACTACGACCTCACACGAAGTGGTGGGTGTGAAATTGAATAGGTAGTTGTTGTTTTCTCATGTTGAAAACACGTAGAAGTAAGATATATATTTTCTTTTTTCTTGCTGTAGTGGATCTGTTTGGAGGTTACGAGTTGTTTTAAAAGGAAAGACAATCCTTTTTTTGTTAATATAATGAATAATGATGACTGAAAGGTGTCATTGATGACTCCGTTCAAGTTTCCTTCATTCCAATGGCATTTGTGCCGCCAAAAACAAATCATTGTGTCTATGAAGAAACGGTGCAGCGGTGCACTTGCTAATCTTTTTTTTTCCAATTGATTCTCAAAAAGCCACAAGAATTCTTGATGATTTTAGTCCAGGTGTTGCAATCTTAGGATCTCCTTTGATCAACGATGTTTTTTTTTGTAGCTCTTTCCATCGCTGCAACAAGGCCTGTATTTAAGATGGTGTTGAAAGCTGGTGGCAAAAAGGCGGGCCATGGGGGAAGGGAAGATGTTGGTACCTTTCCACTCTAAGACGTGTTGTGTGGGGTGTCGAACGTGCGTGTATTGTAGTACTGTAGGTGATAAAATATGAATCAATGAACTTTACAGATGATATACAGTGAATAGTATAGTGGTGGTTAAAAAAGAGTACTCTGGTGGGAGCTAACGTGGTTCAATTTTTGGTGGGGCATGGTGGAAAATGGGAGCAGTAAACCTGCATGAATGCCGCAGAATGCCGCAGACCCTCACAAGAGGTGACCGAGGTGACCAATATTGTTCATCAAACAGACACAACAGATGATACTGTTGATGGAAGAAATCCGACGTTCACCAGTTGAGGTCAGTAGTTTTACACATCCCAGGTGGTGCAGGATATGTTCCATCAACAGTATTAAATCCGAGAAAAAAGCAAAATTTTACAAGAAGCGCTTGATGTCCAACAAGGTCTTGATGATGAAGACAATGTACAAGTAAGAAAGAAACGCAAAGATGTATCTACAGATTATAGATATATACACTGACATGAACCTTCCTTTCAGATTCATAACAAAAACAATCGAAGGAGCAAAACAAAAAAAAGTGAGGGAAGATCTTATTGTTGTTCTCCTAAGCCTCAATTGGAGGGAGGAGTAAACATATTTAGAAGGTTTTTTACAGGACAAACCCATGTTTCTTTTTGCATGTTGTGTTTTGTTGGGGTTAAACTAATAGTTTGAGATACAGTATATTGATGTGTGATGTGTATATATTGCCATATTGCAATTGTCATGTGCACCACGTTTTCCTGAATATGTAAAGGTGTTGACCCGAAACTAAGTATTTTTAACTTACTCAGCCATTGGCCTTTAAACTGTTTTGGCCTACATGTTTTTTAGTACGACAAATAATCTGGTTGGTGGTTTCAAATCCTTTTTATGTTCACCCCTACTTGGGGAAGATTCCCATTTTGACTCATATTTTTTCAACTGGGTTGAAACCAGCAACTAGAAATGTGAGACTTGAGTTCTTTTCAGACCCTTTGGCTGAGTAAGTTAAAGGGTTGATCATTTCTCATTTTGTAGGTAAACTAGGTGCAAATTGATACTCAGCTATAGAAGAATTGGTGAAGGAAGCTTGTGGTAACTGTTGTGTGGAACTTGGTTGCTGCGAACAAGACACATAGAAGAAATATTTGCTTCAAATCAAACACATGTCCTTTTGGTTTCCAAATGACATATTAATGCCACCCACTCACTACCAAATGAACTGACCTGAGGCTATGTTTACATAGCAATGGTAGATGACATTCCATCATACTGGCTTGGCTACGTTTATATACTCACCTTCTCTCCGGATTGGCCCAACAGGAATACACTGACATTCGCAATTTGCATGGCAAAGCCCAAACAAACATCGAGCGAAAACATGTCTATGCCTGGAGAGCCCAGATGATCTTCACAAATTGATTGGATGGAGGGTTGGAATGCAACAATTCAGCAGTGTCCCGTGGTTATTTGCTGCATATATATATATATATATTTAAATTGTTATATATATATGTATATATTTAAATTGTTATATATATATATATTTATTTTTTAGCGGCGATGAAATACTACCCAAAAGTATTTTCACAAGCCAATATAAGGATTCTGTCATGACTTTGATGTGTGTTTTTTTGTTGGTTTAATTTTAGTTTTGCAGCTTTGCATCAGGTGATCCAAAATTTATTATTTCCACCGGTCTGAAGAGGAGTTGTGTAATTGTTCTTTAAAAGAAATCTGGAGGTTGGTGAAACCCCAGTTTATAAGCCATGAAACGGCCATTTGGAAGGGGAATAACCCCAGTTCGGTGACTTATTAACCACTGTTATAAACCACCTACTAAGTGGGATGATCCTCCAAGTAGCAGGAAGCATAGCAATTGCTGTACTTGGCCCATTTCTCTGAAGGATTTATATATGTGGATGTGCTGGGTTTTTAGGTAAGGAACTTGGGAGGGTTTCTCTTTCAAAAAGTTTGTGACAAGTATAGGAATGGACGCAGAAATATATTACCTTCAAAAGGTACTGACTCTCCTGCATTTCCAGAGGAATAATGGATAAGATCTTCACTGCGAGTGGAGTTAAAGATGATTGCGTGACCAAAACATCCAACGAGACAATTGGTTTTGTAGATGTAGGCAAGTATAACATTAAAAGAAACATAATTAGTGGCAAAAGCACTGGACTACTCTTGTAACCTATAAATATAATATATATATATATATGTATATATGTATAATATACACTGCCTTTGTTTGGCCTCACATAAACTTTTGTATGCCACCTGTTGACACAGAATGTTCTCAGAACTGTCACTGGAAATTTGTATGTATGGATGTTGAATGTTCCCAAGACTTGTGAATCCAACATAGCAATCCAATTGGGTGCAGCCCAGGTGACCATTGGTCATGCAGCCGACATGGCACTGAAGAAGGATGTTTTGGACTGGGTATCTTTGGTGAATTTTTCAGGATGACTTGGTGAGGAAGGTTCCTTTGGAACAAAATGACCCTGAATTTCAACAACTACCCTGTGATATCAGGACGGGTAATGGTATCTGGGGGTGATGTATATATTTTCCTACTAAATGAGGAGCTTATTTGAAAACCCCAGGAATCCTCAAGAATCACTGGGGTAGGACAACTGATAGGCCATGAATTGAGGGAATTGAGGTTCGTTACATTTTGCCGTGTAAGATGATAACCTTGCCCAAAGTTGGTTAGAGATGGGACACTACTGCTTAGACTCAATGAACGAAGTGTTGAAGATCTCCATGCTCTCGAATGTTGCCTCTTTGTGAAGATGTTTTTTTGGAAGATATTTTATGTGGAATCTATACAGTTATGTGTGTATATATATATATCTATATTCCTCCTTTTACTCTTGTATTTGTATGGCTTCACATGTGCCAATACGATCGATTTCTCATGGAGGCATTTTGACATGTTGCCGGCCATTTGTCGTCACAAAATGATACCTTGGACCTTGGTGATGCGAAACCCCACCCAAGAACAGTGGGAAGTAAAGGATAATTTAGTGATGCCCTGATGAAAATAGAAAGGGCCCACTGATCCTCAACTTTCTTGGGATCCTTCATAAAAGTTCCTCAATCCGCTTCAACGAGAGATGTTGTATCAACAGGTTTGTGCCTGAAAAACATTACCGAATCCTTGCCCCAATCTATAAGTCAGGATAGTCCACCACCTATATTGATCCTTTGCTTAACAGAAGACCAGTTACTTCCTGTCAGTCTTGGCTAGTAAAAGGCTAAAACCTGTACATAAAACTAGGTGGTGGTTTCAAATATGTTTTATTTCACCCCTAAAATGGGGAAGATTCCCATTTTGACGAGCATATTTTTCAGATGGGTTGGTTCAACCACCAACTAGAAAAGCTAGCCTTCTGATGGCCAAAATACCCCTGTCACGCTTCGAAACATACTCAGGTCGTCTCTGGAGAGATTAAGATTCAGGACACTGCGTTGAAGGGCCGTTGAAGCAATCATCAGTGTGGATTGATTGATGAGTTAAATGGAGAATCTCCAAATGTATCTTTACTTTGTATAATATATATACACATGTATATATATATATATATTGATATTTACACCTGCATATTTAGATACTTTTATATCGTATATCTGTTTGTTCAAGTTTGTTCTATTTAAATACATGAGGTATCCTTGTGTTTGGGTTTTGTTTTTGTGATCACACGTCTTCCCGTGTTCTCCAGGGTGTTGGGGGAAAGGCAAAAACATCCTCAAATTTCCCGGAAAGTCCCATAGCCACTGTTCCACTGTTCGCAGACAGCATAATATGTTGGAGGGTGGATCTACCCTTTGGTAATCTAACATGGCAACAGAAAGTATTGATTTAATATGATTTGATGAGATTTGTCTAGATTTGGTATTTCTTTTTTACATCTGTTATGATAACTATACATATGTGTATATAATGATTCAGCTCCTCCCCCCAAAATAAAAAGAAAAACACGTGATTTCTAAACGCCTATGTTTTTTGATTCAACTCGTGAAGATACCATTCCCGGAGGGATCCGCCGTCCGGGTTTCAACGGAAATGGCAAGGACTTTTTCTATCCTTTGGGATCGGTGGCAGCTTCATCGAAAGAAGCTGTACCTTGGGTGACGCCAACACACCTGTGGAGACATTGGGAGCCTGCGGGCTTGTTGTTGTTGTTGTTGTTGTTGTTGTTGTTGTTGTTGTTGTTGTTGTTGTTGTTGTTGTTGTTGTTGTTGTTGTTGTTGTTGTTGTATGTTGTATGTTGTATGTTGTATGTTGTATGTTGTATGTTGTTGTTGTTCTTGTTGTTGATTTTTGAAGATCGTAAGGTTTCCATATATTTGTGTCAAAAATACACAGGTGTTATATTTACTTTATATATTTATATACCTAGAACCCACATGACCCTTGTCTGTTTTGGAAAGGGCCTTTGTTTGGGAAGCTTGAAATCCAAAGAAAACAGGACATTCACAAGTTCCGGTAGGTGTAATGATGAACAATCACCTCCACAGGTGAACAAATAGGGCCTTATTAAGGGACTATTGACCATTGGTTTCCCTTAAAGGATTATTAGGGCCTTATTGTCTTGGGGGGGTGTAATTCCTTTTGATTGTCCGGGATTGGCCCATGAATTGTGGTGTTCAAATGGTTTACTCAATACACTTTGCAGGATGTTTGCTATCATGATATTTGATACAGATTTCAAGATTTTCAAGTGGATTTACACCCCCTAAAACAAATATGTCACCTGAAAATGCATAGTGATAGATGTGAATATGCACAAAAAAACAACTCAGTCACATCCGTTGCTAAGTATATATTGTTTAAAATGTTGCGAGATGGACAGGGCAGGGGAGCAGTATTAGCATCATCGTCATAATAATAATATTAATAATAAGCATCATCATCATCATCGTCATCATCATCACCCTTATTGTCATGGTCATGGTCCCTATCCTCATAGTCGTTATCATCATTATCATCGGCACCATCACCAGCCACCAACACATGTGTTGAATCTTCTCACCATTTGTTTCTGCTTAAAACACTGTGTTTCTCCACCACCTGAGATCGTTTATCCACCACCAAACAAAAACCTAAGGCACAATTTACCTGGGAATTCTTCAAGGCAAATTTTGACAAGATTTGGAGCCATGGCCGATGATGACAACTCAAGGGGTGGATGTGCGGCTCAATCTGAGGATCCATCGGGTCTGGAATATATACCCTACATTTGCCATGTAGGGAAATATACCATAACATGTAGGGAATATGTCCCCTATATTTGGAAGATTTATTTGCAAATGTATATGGAAATATACCAGTCCCATGGATCCTAGGTTACTGTTGATATGGGCTGAAATGTTCATACAAACACATTCCAGCAGGGTAGGTTCTCATCAACCGCCGCATCCAGAGGTGGTGGATTTTTGTTGATGCTTTAAAAGTTGAGTTTAATAATTTGCCCTGACAACGAGGGAAAGATGTCCCATTTTTTACGTTTAAATTCTACATATTATGTTGCTGTTATTTTTCGGTTTGGCAATCCTCCACTTTTTCTCTACAA
Source organism: Breviolum minutum Mf 1.05b.01 (assembly GCA_000507305.1). Taxonomy (NCBI): domain Eukaryota; class Dinophyceae; order Suessiales; family Symbiodiniaceae; genus Breviolum; species Breviolum minutum. The sequence continues at coordinate 289,522 of DF239074.1, read as the reverse complement.
ATTGATTGTCGCCCTTACCAAAATGACTGTTTCAAGTCGGTCTTAAGGGTCTCAAATATTGAGACAAATGTGTTTATCGACCCAAATTTACAGGCCTTCAATCGATGACGATTGTTTTAGGAGTCTTCAGACAGAGCTGCCTATCCACAGGTGATTGTTTGATCGATGATTCTCGACGTCTCCGGCATCCGCATTGAACAAAAAATATCACGACATGAGTTGTGACTTGATGGGTTTTTGAGGTTGATCTTTTGGTATTAAAAAGGAATGTCTCCAAGCAGTTTCGTAGCATGATCCTTGACTTGCCAATTTGCACGTGGGTTTTCATCACCAAGATGAAACCGGGAAAAGAAGCCCTGGTTCTTTGGGGCTAAGGGATTATACTACTACCCTCTATCATAGGTTTTAATCGCAACCCTGTGCAAACCCCAGAATCAACACAGGCACTTTCATAGGATGAAATTGACAATTTCATTCTTTGTTCAATTTACCAGGTAATTCTAGGTCAACATAATTTGTAGGGAACTCTTTATACATGGCCCTCCCAACTACCCCAATCAAACCTACCCCAACCAAAATAAGTGGGCCCTTCATCAGGCCTTGCTAAACCCGTGTTTGCGGGTAGTTGGCAGTTTTGATAGGGGTAGTAGTAAGGATAGGGCCATGACTTCCTGACTTACCCCCGGGAAGTTTTAACAGTTTCCCCAACTTGAAACATGTTGGGATCCTTACACCCCCGAAATTTAACATGGAACCTGAAAATAAGTCCCTGGAAAAGGAAAGTCCTTTTGGAAACCATGATCTTGAGATTCCATGTTGAATTTCGGGGGTGTAAACGGAAAGGCTTGTTTTCCCCCCAAGCATCCATGGGATTTTTTTCGGGGCAAGCCATGTCTGTCAGCAACTTCGCCGGTGGGTTGTATGGATCAGAGCTAAGGAGCATGTGCAAAACGGCCTCGCCCTCTTTGATGGATGTGACTTGGGGAACTTTACAAAAAGGGAAGGATGTAATTACCTTCCAGGGAACTAACATATCCCACCTTGGGAAAAGGAAAATCATCTTCAAAATGCCATTTTAGGGGGATATGTTAGTTCCCTGGAGGGTAAAGGTAACTTCCAATACGCAGTTGATGAAGAAATCCGGCGAAAACCAGGTGATATTTTTTATTATGTAATACATATTCCATTACATTCATCAATTTTTACATGTCTCAACTGGGGTTGGGAGTTTTTTCCCATCAAACGTATGAAGGTTTCCAATTTTCTTTCTTGGAGTGGTTAATTCTGTCGTTCACAGAAGAGATCAGATTGGACGTGCCATCAGGGGCTAAGGATATCGGATACCCCCTATAATGCCACACACACCAGCGAGACGCGAGAAAGAGACCCTTATAAGGCTTTGAGAACCATGGTTGTCAATAAAAAGGCTCTATTTCTTGGCGGGTGGCATTGGTGGGGTACCCGTACATTCCCATAAGGGTAGACCAGTAAAGTGGCGCCATTTGTAGGAAAGCTTCTCTCACAATAAGTTGAAATATATAGTTTTTCCCCAATGATTTAATGCTTTAACAAAGACTTTGCCACCTTAATAACCCCACCGAAAAATAAACATGTCCACTGAAGAGACCACCAAACCATCAATTTTCAGGGGGGATATGTTACTTGTCCAGCAGGGTGGGTAATTCATATACAGTATAAGTTTGATGTACCCCCCACCCAGTAACAGTCACCACCAGGATTTTTCCATTTTTAGTAGGGAATCCTTATAAACCTTCATTTGTGACTGTTACTGGATGGGGGGTAGACCTAATATGTAAGTTTGTTTCGGATTTTCACTCCACTTCAACTTCATCATTCTTGCAGGCCATGATTAGTTTATCAGCACGCGGATTTAGCACCACGCAATTGGCGGAAGAGGTGGAACAGTTCCTTGGCAAAATTCGTGGCCTCCGCGTTTCGGAGGCCAACAAAAACTCGGCAAGCAAGTCCACGTACCAAGGTCTTCCGAGTGACCAATTTTTGGGGTGGTTTGTTCGTGTGGCCTATTTTTTTTGAAAGGTTTGGGCGTTTTTTTTTTAGATTTTTATTCGTGACCTGAAACAAGGGGTGAAAACGTGACATTCCATTTGGGTGATCAAAGTGTCACTTGGAAGCAGCTGGGTCGTTTATTTTTGGTTAGTTTTCATTGAACCCCTGCTGGCTGGTGAGTCCCCTAATTTGCTAGGTTTGATATTTGAGGAATGCCGGAATGCCCGCTGATTATGTGAGGTTTCGCTTGGTTGGGGAGTTTTATTTTTGTTAAACGAGCGTCATTGACAGGGATCCGATATGTAAGTAAAGATCATAATTCACAGATGATTTGTGAATGATGTGTCATTTTGTTTCTACCTTTTTCCTGCATTGTCAGTATGATGCATCAGATAGACTTGCAATAGTCGTATTATGTTTGCTATGACAAGCCATAGTTTATAGCAATCATGTTTAGCTCTTGTATCGTTGAAACTCCTTTGAGCTAAGTGGCTATGTTGCAAGGACTGACAATTGAGCAAAATCCTCCCCAACTGGTAGACTTCTAGCTAGATCATCTAAGGTTTATCATGTACCGACCAAGCGAAAATGATGGCAATACATTTTTGTGAAAGGAACTGAGTGGAATCACCAAGAAAAACAGGCAATTGTTACAGGGAAGTGTTTCTTATCTCAGATTTTTTTGAGGTTGGTTTACTATTATACATTTGTTTGCCTACATAAATTGTTTAACTGTAGATACAGACAAGTTAGTGATGTGTGATGAAAAACCCTACACCGGCTCACCTTTTTTTGATGAGGTTCTACAAGGATCATCCTTTGAAACAAAATCAACGAACTATCTCTCAGACGTTGGTCTCTTGGCAGCTATAAAATATAGGTTGGATGAGCCGTCTGAGCCGTTCTAAAGCAATGCGTGCCACTTGAGGACGAGTTGTCAATAGGCAACCCTCAATACACAGAATTTGGTGGCGACCCGCGAGAAATGATTGAGCAAAGATGATGACATCACAAGTCAAGAAGTAAGTCAGATATGCTTTCCGACCATTTCCACATGTTAGATTGTAATCTACACTCCATGATGGAACCCTGTTTGATGGGACCATAGTCGGAATAATTGAATAAGATTTCTGAACAAGGTCCCTGAGAAAACAAGGTAACATCTCAGGAAACCTATGAACATGTCCATAACAAAAGCCTATGTGGTGGTTTCAAGCATTGTTTATTTTCACACGGAAACCTTGGAAAATGATTCAATTTGACGGTCGCATAATTTTCGAATGGGTTGGTTCAATGAATCTGAGTGAACGTTTAACCGAGGAGAGCATCAGGTCTGGTGGCGGAAAGGGGGGGAAAAGGCTATGTTTGAGCCAAACACAACCTGGTTTTCATTTAGATTCACACAGTTTAGGTTTGTGTAAAATCTCTGTAAGAGGGACCTAAAGAAGGGAATTTAGGATGAATTTGCAGACATTCAAAGGATCCAACATGGTATAGTGGCATGCTTCCCTATACATCTTATACACAAACATTGATCACAAGGCTCACATGTTTGTAGGCCATACCTCTTCATCTGCACTTAAGCAACTTCGCTTGCGGGGGCGACATCCCTTCAGCATTGTATGTATGGGGTATCAGTACCCTCAATGACAATATCTTCCAGCAGCATTCCCTTCGGATCCATGTATGGCATACATTTACCTACAATTTTGTTGATGTGTTTAATTGTATAAGTTAGTATGAGTGTATGTAAATATACACTTCGGGAAACTAACATAGCAATGGAAAATGGAGCCTTTGAAGATGTATTTCCTATTGATTTCAATAGGGATATTCCATAGCCATGTTAGTTTACCAGAGGGTACCATACAAGGATCCTATGGTTTATAGTTTATTCCGTCGACTCACGTCCGTAAAACACCAAACCGAGATCGCCAGTCGCGATCGCCAGGACGAATGCAGCCTTCCTGAGCCGAATTTTGAAGACTCCTTGCGTTGAGGAGTCGTTTTGGAAGAGCCTTTGAGGAACCAACACGTTATAAAAATAAAACAACAACCCCTGCAACACCGTGCAAAAAATAAAGGGTTTATACAATAGCCGGCCTTATTTAGGGAAACCAATGGTTAATAAGCCATGATCATAAGGCCTACATTAGGGGGACGGGGTAGGTTGACTACCCTCCAGGGAACGAGAAACCAGATTTCCATTTGGGGGGAAAGAATGAAAATCATCGTCTTCAAAAAGTGCCTTCTTGTTTTGATGGGGGGGATATGTTAGTTTTTAAGAATCCTCAAAATCACAGGGTTAACAACTTCAAGGCCACATTTTTTGTTTCTTGCAGATCAACAAAAAATATGCACATCCTTCACGTCGAACCACCAGTCACCAAATCCTTCCACCGTTCGACTTGTGGTGATGCTGTGATGTGTTTGTCCCTCAACGTGAAAACGGCTCACATGGGCAGTTGGTTGCGGTTGCTTTGAATGCCGCTACCAAGATGCGAGTGGTTGATTGCCAAGATCTCTGAATTTCCAACAAGGCTTGGTACATACACCTCAATGTCACTACATTTGCCCCAACACCAAGCTTGCATGCATCTATTTTGGATATGCCCGACTGATCCGCAATAAAATATGGTTGATGTTCTAGGGCATCATTCATTCATTCATTCATTCATTCATTCATTCATTCATTCATTCATTCATTCATTCATTCATTCATTCATTCATTGGTGAATCATATACTCTCACATTGGAGTTGTTGCTTGTGGATTCAAGTCACGTTCGATGTAGAAATCTTTATTCCTGTACACAACATATAGTCTAGATTTGGAGTGGTGTTCTTTATAGGGAATTGTCACTGCAAAAGGTAGTCTATGTAGGGAGTTTTCTTTTTGTTTTGCAGGAAATCCGAGTTTGTAACATATTCAAGTTCAAATTTGCCATCTACTCAGCTCGATATCACGGTGATTCTGTACCAGCACCTTCCAAGGGGTGCCAAATGATTCCTAAAGGGTGTCAATTCACCATCCCTTAGGGTTTAATTGGCACCCCTTTGAAGGTACTGGTAGATGTTGATGTCTCATCATCAGCCACCAGAAGACGATGTTGATTAGCTTATCAACCCACGCTACATGTCGATTCGCTGTCGCCGCTCACGTTCTGACGTTTCGAGGGAGCAACAAAAAATGGGTCATGAGTTGATGAAAAGCCGCCAAAACAGGGGAGCTTTGGGAGTCTTCAAATACGACAAGGTGTAGGAATTTGCTTTCAAGGATTCCTACACTGAATTTTTGGATTCACTTTGGTGATATTTGATTTTTTTAATTTGTTCATTGGTGTAGTTACTCTATCATCTAAAAGTATGAAGGTATAAGGTGTACTCTTTTGTCTACATAAGTTGAGCAAGTCAGAGTGAAAGACCCCCCAAAATCAAAAGATAACAACGCAAAGCAGCAAAGCTTCGACATCTGATGAGTTTGGGGGTTGTGTTTGACCGGATTCGAAGTTTCTGCATATTTGATGGGATCACAATGGTAGTGGAATTCTTTTCCCTGTTGAGTTGACATTTCTTCATTTTGGTCGGCCAAAGGTGGAATCCTTCAGAGACCAACCAGCAAAGTCTCAACCAGGAATCAAGCACCTGCCCGATATCTTCGAAAAAACCCTGATGTTCAGGGATGTATTTGGAATATTTAAAGAAACTATATAACCATTTTACCAAAGCAAAGCCAAAATGAATCCTTTCCATTCATATTAGGGTAAAATCTCCATGTCTTTAGGAATATTTACTTCCTCTCTACCATTTGACTAAAAAAAAAATCTAGTTGGTGGCAACTCAAACATGTTTCATGTTCACCCCGAAATTTGGGGAAGATGTACCCAATTTGGCTCATATTTTTCCAAAGGGGTTGGTTCAACCACCAACCAGATACTATGATCATTTGATCCCTACAATGTGAGCCTCCTACCAGTTATAAGTAAGGATTATAACTTCACTTATCGGGGTTATGAATAAACCCAGTTCCCAATGAATTGTTTCCAGGCATTCAAATGTGGGTTTCCAAAAATTAGGGATACCCCAAAATGGATGGTTTATAATGGAAATCCCTATGAAAATGAATGATTTGGGGGTACCATTATTATTGGAAACACCCAAATGTATAGGACGAGTCCCCAAATGGATCCTATCCCATGAAGCGCCCAGCCGGTTCTGAGGTCGTAGCTTGGCTCAGATGGTGATGAACGGCTCAATAGGTGAGAAACGCTTCAAGGCTTGGGTGTTACCGGGGTGGGTTTTTTGTTGGGAAAAGATTTGTTGGGCAAATCCATGGGTACTCAGCATTAAAGTACCTGCCTTTCCTATAGCATGTTTCACCATTCGCATGTTTGGGTTTTGATGGAAAAGACCCTGCCGTTCCTATAGCTGGCTGATTCCCATGGAACAATATTGATAGATTGGGATGGTTGAACGTCATTTTTTTGTTGTATAATGATGTGTTTTTGACAGACAATTCATAAAGATTCATGATTCAAAAACATTTGTTGAAAATGGTGTTGGTCCCATGTAAAGAAAAATGAAGAAAGTTGGGATGATGTATTCCTTCTGATTTGTAAGTTCGGGTGATCTCGCCATTGATATGTTTGGGTTTTGATGTCAGACCCTGCCTTTCCTATAGCTGGTTGATTCCCAGCCTTATCATCTCAGATACTGGTGAAATACTATAGTTGACCCAAAGATGTGGTTGATGGATGAAATCATGCTATCCGATGGACAGACATTTGGGATGTTACTATATCAATGGAATTTTTACTATATCAATTTCAGGGATCTCTAAACAATGGGATATTTACTATAAATGTTTCAGTGTTTCTTTCATCAACAGCATGTCTCTAGGAGCTATGAGGCAGAGTAGATGTTCATCCCCCATTGATCCGTTTTGCAGACGCGTGGAACCTATTACCATTCCGGAGCATGGGGCGCAGATCGTTATAAAACATTCAGCGAAAACCTGGGGTCAAAAGACATGGCACATCTCCTCATAAAGTAGGGTAGTACAAGGTTATCTAAATCATAAAGCAATGTGAGGCAACCACCATCTACGTTTAACAGACTTTCCCCTACCATTTGTTGAAGAGTACATGTTTGGTTTGCATCTAAACTACCAACCAGTTCAGATAATCTGTTGCAACTTCGAAGCTTGAGTTATACCTCCACAGTCTACTTTGAAAGGTAACCAACCCAAACACTCCATGTATGGAATATTTACCTACATTTACCATATCTTTAAGCCGAATGTAGGTAAATATTCCATACATGGATTTTTTTTTGTGGGCAACCCACCTTCACTTCTGACCGCCACTTTTCTTCTCCGGAAAACGCCAGTCGCATCTGTCGCGAGCCTTTCCGGAGTTGGCTTACTTTGGAAGTTCGCATAGTAAACAGCTGGCGCAGGCTGCCTTCCGGTAGGGGATGGATTTTTGTTGTCCCCACCCAGGGATGAAAGCATAGGGGTGTGTATGGGTGGGTGATGTCATATCATAGTTAGCTGCAAACATAAAGGAGGTTTCAATAGCTCCAATAGTTGTTTTGGATTTTGAAGTGATAAGGTGGCTAAAGATCAGGGATGTGTTTTAAAACAGATGTTTCTCATGTCAGATGATCATGAATCTCGCATGGGCATGAGGGTACAGTTTGAAGGATCACATTTAAGGTACTGATTTTCCCGCGGATGTTGCTGTGGTGCAACTGCTTGGGAAAACCTGGGGAAATGATATCAACATCAATCATCCCAGTCGACGACGTATTTGCATTACTTTGAGCTCAAGCAATCCATGTGATGCTATAAGACTGAAAAATTGGTTTGATTGTAACGTTGCATCATTTAACTTTAACTTACCCTCCCTGAAACTAACAGCTGTTTAGCCCCTGAAAATGGATTGTTGGAATACGAGTTTCGTTTCCTTTTGGGGCAAACGGCCTATTTTCCGATGCTTTTGCTGTCAGTTTCAAGGAGTGACCCCCCATGAATCACACCACATCTGACCTCCGGCCGACTTGGCGCAAGACTTACGGTGCCTTGCTCTCGGTGTATTGGTTGGTCAATGTGTGGAAGCTCAGCTGGTGGGGATTCCCCATATTGTGACTATGGTGTGAAAGTTAGGGTATAGAGGATCGATGGGAGAAGAGAACCTTCTAAGAAAACCCACATTTTTTGCAACGGTTGTGACTGTTTGATGAAGATGTTTGAGTTTGTCGATTTATGTATACCGTATGTTTTTTCTCACTTAGGTCTATGAAAATAGAATGTTAATCCGATTATAGTGGATTTACTTTTTTTAAAAGAACATTTGTTTGCCGTGATGGGTTTTGCCGTTAACATCGCCAAACCATGGTACATGTTATTTTTGCATGATGGTTTGAAGAGAACCTCATCTGCAGCTTTGCAGCATTCCAAACAACAATTTCAAAAACACTCGTCATGTTTTGCCATCATTCTGGGCAAATTCCATCGCGACCCAACTGCTGAATTGGACGCAAAAAGAATTGGTGGTGATTGGCTCAGGGAAATGTCCCACAAAAATGCAGGTTTAGGAATTATAGGCAAATTTGCCCAGATGAAATCTTCCCAATACTCTTTTTGGTTAAAAATCTCCACCTGGCAGTAATAAATCATCATCTACTACTATAATCATTTGATCCCTACAAGGTGGGCCCAAAACGCCAGTTCTAAGTAGGATTATAATGACTTAACTTATAGGCTATTAGGGGTGAAATAACCCCAGTTCCATCAGTTACCAATGTATTTTCGGCCATTTCTAGAGGCCCCATAACTCCAATTTATAAGTGACCTTGTACCTCCTCCCCCATGCGTTTTTTCAGGATCAGCATGAAGCTTTTACACGAGAACAAGAACAAAACGACGTTTTATCCAAACAAAGTTGGGCCTGGATCCAGGACGGGAACCCGATGGCCCGTTGGATCCGTTGGATTTAATTGAGGGGTCGCAGTGGTCCCGTGGTTTTCTGGAGGGAAAAATCACAGTTTTTTTGTGAAAGGTTTGGGTGGTGATGTTTTTTCACATTTGTAGGCTGAAAATCCAATGACTTCACTGAAAAAGCGGTTAGCATTTCCCTTAAAATCGGCGAATTGAATCGAATTCTCCAATGATCCAACTGGTGTTTTTTTGTGATAGCAGTTTTTAGATGGAAGGATTTTAGGAAGGCCTTTAAAGTAAGACTGCAATTGTAGTTATGTTTCTTTGAAACATGTTTCTTGGGTTGATTATTTTGCACATGTACTGCTTGTCTACAGCTAAGGGGGATCAATTAATCATGTATCTTCACAGAACATTTCAGGACATATTCACAACCGCTCACCATTCCATCCCAAAACGCCCAAGATGTCCAGGATTGGATGTCAGAACATTGTCGTTTAGGTTTTGAAGAGGTAGTGGACTCCACGACACTTGACTCAAGACCCGGAAAACAAACAAAAATCGATCTTGATGGATGGGATGTGAGGACAAAACGACAGATCCAAGAAAATTACAACACACCCTTAGAGCACACCCCAACCAATCCCCCGTTCGCCAACTATGAAAGATGTCCCATTATTGCCTGTTGGTAAAGGTTGCTCGGGGTTTGTTCCAAAGGTGTGTTGAAACAGACCCTGAAACTGGAACCAGGTCAAATGGATGGTTGGAAGACGATGGGTGTTTTTTTTTGTTGGGTTCCAATGGATGGCGGCCATTTTCCGAGGCGAACTGTACAGTTTTAATAGGGGGATGGTAGGAGTTGGTAGATGAAACAATTCAATATTTACAATTTAGACTCCCGCAAAAATGATAAGTGTTGGAGTTGGAACCACCACAAAAACAGATAATGTTGATAAAAGAAATTCTTGCACCCATGTTTTTGTCTGGAAGAATTCCATCCAAATTGGTCTGAAGGGTTTTTTCACAAACGGGTAGGTAGTGGGTAGTGTGGAAAAGGTCAATGGATGAGTTCAAGAATGGTGATTTACAAAGATGTTGGGATGAAGGCTTGTTCACGAGCATATTTTTCAACAGGGTGGTTCAACCACCAAACAGAACTGTTGTTTCATTCTTTTGAAATGCCATGTTTGGTTGAAATTGGAGCTGCTCTCCTAAGGATGGTTTTCATGGCCATCCATGCTCTTGGAAAGATCAACCAATTCCGGGAGGACACTGGACCTGCGTCGTTTGCTCCACCAAACGGCTCTACGATTCTCAAGCACATGATATACGTAAAAACATCACGTAAGTTGTATATGTTCCTGCAATTTTGGTTGATTTGAGACAGGTTTCTGTGTGTTACATATGCTAAGATGTTTTTTTGGGGTAGTCCACAAGTACTTCACAAATTTCACAAACAGATATAGAACTCAAGAATTAACTTGTAAATATATATAGTGTGTGTGTGTATTCTAAGTTTTTTCCGAGCCTCCCAAAAAGGAAGGGATACTCTTCCAAATCAACATGTCTCACTGGGGCGGCTATGTTAATTTTTGGGGGGTTGAAACCAGTTGAACCTCCAAGGTGTTTACTGTTGGAAATCAAGAGCTGGGGTTCAGACATCTATTAGTTATAGGTAAGGAGCTATGTCCCTAGGTTCTACTAGCCAGAGTCCGGGGATATCCGGGATGCTTGCGAACACCTACCAATTTTGCAGGATTAAACAAAAATATATAAAGAAATGTGGTGATCAAATCAATATTCCAAGAAAGTTACAACACACCCCTGGAGCACAACCCAGGCAATCCCCCTACCCAACTATGAAAGGATTCCCTTTACAACCTGTTGGTAAAGGTTTAGGGGTGTGTTCCAAAGGTGTGTTGAAACAACCTTCGAAATATGTCAAGAAATGACAATGGAACTTGAATACTCCATTGGAATGATTAAAAGAGGTCGTATTGTAGTTGATGGCACACTCACCATACCGATGTTTTATTTTTGAGGATCACATGTGCTTTGGCCATATGCAAAATTTACAGATTATAGCAGCTACTTTGACCAACCAATTGCATATAGTTGAAGGTGCTAGAGCCTGTTGAAAAGCAGATCCCCACAACCATTCACTGAGCAGATGGTCCTGGATGATTGAAGACCAAGCTCCTTCCTTGTAAAAGTCCCACAACGGTTACTCCCCGGAAAACTAACATGTCCCCTGAAAATTGACCCCTGGAAAAGGAGATTCCTATTGGAAACCACCATCTTCAGGGGCTATGTTAGTTTCAGGGAGGGTATCGACTTTTTTGCTTGAGACTCCCTACTGAATCCTTTTCTTTTGACTCTTAACATGATTACAGATTCCTGAGGCCACAGTTTTTGGAAAAAAAAGCAACTTCGAGTCATCATCAAAATCTCCACCAATGTGTGTAAAGTTGTGTTTTTTATTCAGCAATTTGTAAGACATAAATATGCACCTAGAGCCCCAATGACCTCTATTTTTGAAGGTCAACCCCTCAAAACAAGGTCTAAACTCCATTCAAAACAGCCGGGTCATTTGGTTTCCAGGTAGATGTAACAGTGTGTAAAGGTCATAGTGCCCATTGATACAAATTGACTACAACGCTTTGTAGAGGATGTAGAGGTCATGTTTCTTTGCATGTGGGGCAAATGATAGCGACCGAACTGCTGGTTGGTTACCTTAATTGTGGTGGTTTAGGCGCAAGGAATCCTCTCTTGAGGAAAATTTCCCCAGATGAAATCTCCATATGTTCTCATTTAGTTTACACCATCTCCACCGTCTCCATTCGTTAAAGAAAAGGTTCCCATCTCCTGACATTTTTGTGGCAGGAAGTGTGTCCGCAGTATGCCAACAAGCCTGACTTGCACGATGTGACTTGGTTCTTTTGTTGGTCGTTTTTGAACGACGTCGGGTCCCAGGTCCGACCCCAAAAGAACGGTTTTGGAGAGATTTTTGTGGGAATTGACGAACCCGGGAATTTCGGAATTTTGGGGAAAAAACCATCTTCACGAGCATAGTTTTTTCTGATGGGTTGGTTCAACCACCAACTCGAAAAGGTGAAAAAAACAACCAACGATATCAACGATGATTCCAGCTGTGAGAGTTGGTGGCAGCCAACCGACCTGGTTGACTCCATATCTCTGACCGCTGAGTTCATATATCATCCCAGCTATGAGAGTTTAGCGACTGAAGGTACACCACCAACTTGTCATTTTTGTTGCAATAGCTGGTTTATCAACAGTGAATTCTGCCAAAGTGGCGGGCTTATGGAACTTATATAGCATTGTGAATGTTCATCCGCTTTTGGCTGACTTTTGTTGGAACACTTTTTGAAGGTTGAAGATTTTCGAGGTCAGTGCTGTTGGTAGGTGTCAGTTTATTTACCTTGAAGGTGCCCAGTTCCTGCTATGAACAGAATAAAATCACGATGGGTCGCTGCATAACCACAAGATCTTCGAATGAAACCCGCACAAAACATCTCCCCCGAACCAGATCACAAAAAAATCCCCCCATGTTTTTCCCTCCAAGCAGATCGATCAACTAATGGTTATATATGGTGTTTTGGGGCCCGGTGGTTTGGATTCCGCTAGGATCCCCTTATGAAAGGGATTGGGATACTTAGGATCCCAAAACCACCGTTAGCCCCGAAACCATCAACCGGCCCCAAACTCCGTTAGTAGCGAGTCAACGTTTAAACTTTTAAAAGATGGAATCCTGTGACCCCTATGGTTTTTCAGGCAGTAAGTTGGGCTTCAACCACGTTCACTTCCCTAAAGCTAACAGCAAAAAGCCCCTGAAAATAGGATATGCAAAAAGGACATTTTTGTATCTCGAGTAGTATGCATGTTTTGGGGGTTTTAAGTTTTAAGGGTATATATACACTACATGGATCCATCTAGATCCTATGGGAAATGGTAAGGATCATCTTCCAACCCATCCATTTTAAGTGTATGACCCACCTCTTGCAGGTTGCCTTGGCAAGTATCCTTGAGATACAACCTGAGATTGTGCCCCTGTGGGATGTTTGGGGTGAATTTCAGCGGGGGCATGGAATTTCATGGGAAGTCATGAGAGATTAGGAAAAATGATGAGTGTTTGATGAACGGAATGATATTTATATATATTATATATAGATAATTAGAACTCACTGATCAAATCCACATAGATATTTGTACTCAAGCTATCATGATGATATTGAGTTCAATGACTCGATTTTTTCGGACCTTGTTGGAGACAATGGCCGTATGGTTTTGCAAAGCGGGGGCAGAAGAGGTTTCACAATGCCCTGAAGACCCCGTCACCGTGACATTTTTCAGCTACAGGGTAATGAACTTAGTGAAGGCAGTTACACTTTGAACATCATCAGTTGCATCATCATAGTTTTTTGATATTTTTCCATACTCTAATGGGAGGTACTTTCAAATTAGAAAGAAATAGGCTCAAGAGATGTTCAATATACCTTTTAGATTCATTGTTGTTGTTGTTGTTGTTCTTGTTATTGTTCTTGGTCTTGTTCTTGTTCTTGTTGCTTCGTGATGTTGGAATTCCAAAGAAATGGGTCTCAACTTTTACCTTTCCAACAAGCGGACAGGAACTGATGTCTTCTCAAATCGTTCGACTTCATGTTTGCTTCTTTCAAGAATGTATATAGTATATATATAGTATATACAATATGCAGATGTAATTTTACCATGGTGAAAAACAGCCAGCAACAATGGGGATTTCCAGTATGAAACCCTCCCATGAAACAGCCGGATGAAACGCAGCAAGTAGAGGTACCTTCCTTTCACCGCTTGTCCGCCAAATACAAATCGCAGCTTGGCATTCGGATGGTTCGCTTGAGATGTAAAGATCGGACCAAAAAATATCATGGGACCCCAGGGTCAATGTTAAATGATCCACCCATTTTTAGGGGGATCTAAGAATCCAACAACTTTATTAGGTAATTTTATGTAATTTCCCATATAAACAGCGCGCATTATGCATGAAGTTTTGGGTTGGTAATAATAAAAGACCTGTACAGTACATCAGGTGATGATTTATGAAAACAAGTGAACAGTCAGATTGAAAAACTTGTTTGAATGATTTTTTTGTTGCAACGTTCAAAATCTCCAAGATAAGATGGATAGATAAAAAATCACCATCTTGTGGCACTTCGGCACTTCTGTCTCATCCCTTCCTGGACATTCAACATTCACCTGGGAGTTTTTGGTGTAAATATGAGGATGTTCGCTTAAAATACACCGATACAGGATCAGCAAGGTGGTTCAGTTTATCAAAAAATAATCGTACGAATCGTAGACATTTTTTGGTTGGTCCCTTTTTTTGAAAGGGAGCTAATCTCAAATGCATATTATGTTATATTCATTGATGTCTCACAACGCTTGGATTTGTTTTTTGTTGGCGATGTTTTACGGATTCTACCATGGTAGTAAATTACAATTTTTCACCACCATTTGGGAGAATATGTTTGACACTTTTTCCAGGCATTGAACAAAAAGATCCAAGAACGTTGACTAGGTACTGGGATGTCCATGGTACTTAGTAACTGGATATTATAACCCAATATAATAAATAGGTTGTAAGTCCTCTAAGTAGGTCTTTATCCAACTTACTAACGATTGTTACTAACTGGGTGGTGGTTTCAAATATTTATGTTCACCCCTATTTGGGGAATATTCCCATTATATTCCCATCTTGACTGATATTTTTCAAAGGGATTGAGCCGACAAACTAGCTAACTTCCAGACACCCTTACGTAGATAGCCACATGGTTTTCCACGGTTCGTGGGCTGCCATGTCTCCTCCAGGTTGATCATTGATTCGCTCAGTGTGGACTTTCAATTCAGCCAGTTCCTGCAGGTGGAGGGAAATCATGAGGAAATCACAAGCAGATTTGTCCCAACAAAAAGACATGTTCGGAAACAGGTTGCCATCTAAATACTGTTGATGGAAGAGGTTGCCATCTAAATACTGTTGATGGTTCAGAAATTCTGCTAACCAGTGTTTCATGCATGTTGTGCGGTTTTTTCCGGATTTCTGAACCATCAAAAGTCTTGGTTTCCAGGGTTTGGCGGCTTTGATTCAGGGCCAAATTAAAACGGTGAACCCTCCTTTCGGAGTGATCCCTTTTTTTGGTCAATGCCTTGGCATTTTCGGGGTGATCTGAGTCAACAAAAAGCAGGTAGGAATGTCCAAAACTGGGTGGTGGTTTCAAATATGTTTTATTTTCATCCCTACTTGGTGAAACGATCCAACTTGACCAATATTTTTCAGATGGGTTGAAACCACCAACCAGAAAAAGTTTGAGTTTGAATAGACAAAAAAATCTCCACCCTCCCTAAAACTAACAGCAAGTTTAGCCCCTGAAAATGGACAGTTGGAATACAGTCGTTTCCTTTTGGGATGGCCCATTTTTCAGATACCATGTTGGTTTCAGGGAGGGTAACGATTTAAAGCAGACACCAAAGAGGCCCGACAACGGTAACGATCCAGTGCCAGAAAGTCATGCCATATATTTTTTTCACTTACTAGAGGACTGTGGGTATTGGCTCAAAAAACAAGGTGCCAAAAGGAACAAGAGCTGTTGCTAAGTGTTTCTTTGCTTTATTTAAACAAACCTTTCAAGCATCCATCTTCAGTAGTTTTTTTGATGTTAAGTGGTCCCTTACTCCCTTACACATCCCATGTCCAACACTTTTACACACATTTTTTCTGTAAACAAATGGGATATCAAATACATTATGTATCCATTAAGATCTCACAAAGATGCATACTACTGTACATACTCAAGTTTCTTTTGGTAAGGATATCATTTTGCATGATACTGTTGATGACTGAAATCCTGCACCAATTGATAGTTTATCTCATATTTTACAGGGTTTTATACATCCCTCGTGGTTTTCATACGGATTTCTGAACCATCAACCGTATTAGACTTTTTGGATCGCCAGGCCGAGATTGTGCCTTCCAATTTGGTGGTGGTAGGGGATCTTAGGTGCCAAAAAAAAACCATCCAGAAATCAACCAAAGATCACAAAAAAAACAAAAATTGGAAGATTGCAACTTCAGTGGTGAAAGTGTGAAACTTTAAATTTTCGTATTTTGTTGGAGGGATCTTTTTTCATATGTCTTTTGAGTATTTGTTTCGAATGAGATTTTTTTTGACAAACACAAGGTCCCGCTCGCAGTTGCTTGGTTTCTGGACAGGATTTTTCTTCAATTTGTTCAGATGCAATTCGTAAGATTCATCCTTGAAACTCTCCCCAAAGATCTGAGTGCTTTTTTCTGACGTTGCTCCTTGAGGTCTTGACTGAATGGATGGAGAACACATTTTCAAAGAGCGAATATATGGTACCAGCAGATTTTGAGTATCCACATGTGCGATTTCTTGGCGATCAACTCCCATTATTTCCAGAGGGGATGGTCATCAGAATGTCATCAACCCAATAGTACGGGTTTAAAAAACAGAAAGGGACGCTGGGAGCGTTGGGTTTTTGCATCTTTTGTTTTTTCATGTTTTTTCCCTTNAAATACTGCTCATTTAGATAAAAGGAAGTGGATAATACGGAAAATTGTTTGTTAGAAAAGTGAGGCTTGCTTTTCTGTGAGAAAGGAAGTGGACTATAGTCTTTCATGATATATGTTTCCTATCTTGTGGGGGTTGCTCCAAAGCATTGTTTTTACCGTATTTTCCAACGCTGGGGGCGTCCTCCTCTCTTAAAAAAACGCCTATTAGAAGGATTCCTACGAAAGGTGGGATGACAATCCGCAAGATAGGGAGTTGATCGACCCTGGCACACATGTATCCATCGAGGTGAAAGAAAAATTGCAGCAACATGGGGAGGAAGGCTACTCCTTATTCTGTTTCCGTGCGCCTGACACGTTTGGGTTCGTGGGGAATTTGTTGTTCATGTAAAGGTTTGGAGTACAACAAGCTTTGTGGTTTTGGGCGGCAGACAAGCATTGTTGTGTAGTATGTCGTGTGGAAGTTTGTCATTGATTCTAGGTTTGAATTTGCATTACTCCGAGTGAAAGACCCACCATGGAACCCTGAAAATCACCCCTTTGACATGGAATTCATTTGTCCAACCTCCATTTTGAGATTATATAAATTAAATTGTGTAGTGAGGGGTGTATTCTATTGAGTTTTGTGGATCTTGTTCGAGCAGATAGACATGAAATTCTTGTTCCCTTTCCACGTGCGGCTATCACCAGCCGTTTTTTCCAGAATGCCCATGTGATGTTCCAGGTATTTTCGCGCAGATGTCTGGAAAACTAGGCCATGGTTTCTGTCATCGCTTGGTGGATAGAAAGCTTATGTTGGAAGTGATTCCTATGTGATTCCCTGTGGATGCTTCTGTTGTTTCAAGGGGGAATGGACCGCCCAAGGGACTCTTGGTTGGGAGATTTGCATCCGCGAAAATTGGAAGTAGACCTGGGGCAATGATGTTTTTCCTTGCCTAAAAAGACATGTTGTCACATATCGATATGTTGTATCTATGTGTGCACATTCAGTACACATAGAGGTAGAGAATCTGTGAATGTGGTATACACCCAGGTATCAACTTTCGTCATAGCCATCACATGTTGATTTTTGATTTGGCTGCGAGGTGATAAAAGCTTGCATGGGTCCTTGTTTATGACAGCACCTTGATCAACAAAAAATATGGGCACCCGGGGGCCCGGGGGTGGGTGCAGATGACCATCATTCAAGCAGAGAGGTCTTTTTGGTCGTGATGAGCGTCTTCATTTGGGGGCAGATGTTACTGTGTATATAAAGTATGATAGTCACTTCTATTCTTGGGTTGCGTATGGTTGTGTACAGATTGGGTAATCATTACTTAATTCTTCGCAGGACTGATACACATCCAATGTGTAGAATTGACTTTTTCTCCTCAAACCCCACCCAAATGGTTTTGTTTTGCCATGGCTTTCGTTCGGGCCCCAACTGGCAAACAAACGTTTAGGAAAGTCCGTGTTGGGGTCCGTACGGATTGAACTGGAACTGAAATGAACCGAAGATGCAAAATCAAACCTTTCCGTGTTCGCCCCGCCCTTTTTGGGGGA
This sequence comes from Breviolum minutum Mf 1.05b.01, assembly GCA_000507305.1. Taxonomy (NCBI): domain Eukaryota; class Dinophyceae; order Suessiales; family Symbiodiniaceae; genus Breviolum; species Breviolum minutum. The sequence goes on along the minus strand of DF239074.1, from coordinate 271,432 downwards.
AGAAAAGAACATCTCTCTTGAGTTTTTGTTTCTCCTTGGAATCCGAGAAAAACGATGGTTGTTTTGATTCCAATGTGACTTCTTTGCGAAACGAAAAAAAACGAAAAAGCAAAGGGTGATTGAGAGGAATCACCCAAAGTGAGCATCTATCGTTTCAGGGTGGTGAAGTACTGGGATGTCCAATGGTACTTAATAACTGGGTTATAAGCCCTATATAACTAGGTTATAAGTCCCTTAAGTCAAGTAGGTTATAAATCAACTTACTAACTAGTTACTAACTTCCATGGACACCCTAGTATGATAACATAATTTACTTTAAGATTAGAGACAGATGCGTTCTTTGGCGTAGACCCCTTTGATGCAGCAAGTGCTTCTCTCAGATGGCGTCCATGTGTCCATGGCTTGTTGCAAGTGCTTTTCCGAGTTGCGAGGGATACAGGATGAATAACAAACGAAAGATTCAGGGGGGATTGGCCGTGCGATGACAAGTCAAAAACTTGAGCATTTTGTTTCCTTTTGCAAGTTCCGAGCTGATGGATCTTGGAAGTGGAAGCTTCCATGTTTCATTGGACGCGAGCGATAAAGATTTTGGAGGATCACTCACCGGCTGCGAACTCGTGGGTTTTTTAGCTATACCTGGAACTTCCTTCGATCAAATATTTTGAGGAGTTTTGGTGTTTGACTCAATTTTACCCTGTTTCTTTGGATCTCGACTCATTTTCCTAATTTACCTATTTTCTGCTATTTCTTTCAGTTGTGCAGGTCCCATCATGTCCCATGATTTTTCCGCAGCATTTCTTCTCTTTTTCACCTTCCCTGCAACTTTTGGTGAAATGCAGGCCAGGGGATCCTTCGGGATGGGATAAAAACAATGGTGCTTCTTAAGATATTCATGCCATTTGTACGGAGTTTGGTTCACCATGATTATGATATCTCGCCAAGATCCCCCTCCGCTCATCTAGCGGATCACTCCTTAGAGACCGCATTTGGTCGCACAAATTTTGGCAGGTTGATTTCATGGCGTGGTGCTCCACTGCATTCACATCTTGAAGGCGAGGGATTTCTGGGACATGCTGCTCATGGATATCCAAAAGAATGGGAAACTATTTAGAGAGTGTTGCATGATCACTGAGATGTGGTGAGGGTCATCCACCAAAATACGAATTGAAAAGATCAGCCCTGCAAATTGAAAAACCCTCATTCCGCCAAAGCATCGGGAAGGTGATGAGCTCTGGCGGTTCTGGATCTACGCAGAGGCAAGTTCACCCGCCTGCGGCTTGTGCTGACTCTGGTCAGGATCCTGATGAAATATTTTTTGGTGTGATAAGTGATAATTGATAAGAAAAACTCTCAACCATTCTGGTTGCCAATAGCATTTGGCTCTTGGGGGTGTGCACGTTCTTAGCTTTTTCGATTTAGTCCCCAAATGGATCATGGTGATGGCGAAGACCGGGAGTCCAGAGTCTCGAGGGCAACAGCTTTGGCAGCGGCATGGGAAAAAATTTCAGAATTACGGCGGAAAGCCAAAACCTTTGAGCTAGTCTATAACTTAGCTTTGTGTTTGTATACATGTTCACTGCACAATTTATTGGCCTTGTAATTGTAAGCTCAAACCATCTGAAACCACATTTTTTCCCACCAGCTTAGGTCGTAAAAACTGGCAAAAAGGTCTGTCGAGATACGGTGCGGGTGAACTGCAAATTCCTCAAGCTGGCCTTCCAGTACTTGGGCCCCCGTGTTGCTGTTCCTACCCTGGAAGTGCATATTGAGAGTTTCTATGATCTTTGCGGTTTCCCTTGTAATGGTCCCTCATTTGCAATTTCGGTGATGTTGCAATTGCAAAGTACCGGAAACTTAGAACAAAACTACCTCACCTGGCCTTAAGGTGCAACGCTGACTTCGCAGGCCTGGACTGCCAGGAGGTGCATGAGTTGTTTCAATGGAATCCTTCGGAGGCCACATATTCCGAGGGAACTTGAAATTCAAGCTCTTATCAAGGATTTGGATTTGAAACTCCCACCAAAAAGATCTACTTCCACAGAATCAGATCAAGAAGACCTGGAAGAAGAAGAAGATTGGATGGAGGAAGAACAATATGAAAGTGAAGAAGAAGAAACGGATGATGAAGAAGTACCATGTTGCTTGTCGTTTCTGGTAGTTGTCTCGATTTTCTCTTTCAGCGTCTCTTTTGATGTTTATATACACCTTCCCCATCTGATGCCTAGGTGAGATCGAGACCACGGAGACCGTCGAGAAGGTTGCCAATGAACCTGCTGCAGAGGCAGTGCTTGCCGATTGGGCTGGGACACATGGAGAAAATCCGCACATCCTCTAGGTGTTCTCAAAAAATTGATTCTTTTTTGAGCTCATGAGCCATTGAAATTTCGGTCTGGAAAAACACAAGCACCAAAGAACATTCATACGTCATAATATTTATTGTACTCACTCGATATATTCAACTGATCAAAAAAAATATATCTATTTAAATAGCATGCATGATGCCTGAAATCACCTTCATACCCAGCATCTCTGAGAATACAGATTATTGCAAGGTTGCAGTCCCCTCACATATTGCCGTACAGACTGCATCCTCCCCAAAGGCTTTGGGTGCTGAAAGGGTTGGAACCGTGGAGGCCTGACGAACATGATGCCTTTTCCATCTTTCCAACAATCCTTTTATAACCATTATAATATTTGATGCATGAGTTAAAACTAAAAACTAAAATCTCTAAGGGCGATAGATCCACTTTGCAATAATGCAACTCTTGATCATTATGTGGATTTTCCATGGGATTTGCATCAACTTTCTCCAATATATAGGCCCCTGGTGGTGAGTGCACTTCACCACCAGTCTGGAACTCAATTAGCTTTCATCCGCCCCCTTGCCGCACCAACGCAGCTCTAGCCTCAATGAGGTTGCCGTCCTTCAATCCTGTGACAGCTTTAGCATTGGCAAGGCACATCCGAGGGAGCACGTTCAACCACAATTGACCATATATAAAGTCAAAAAGCTGGCCAGGGGAAATCTGCAGACTTTGCAACGCCTCCCCCGAAACCGACAAAGGTGAGGAGTTGTTTTTGTCATATCTAGATACGGAGCAAATCCGTGTATTTATTTTAAGTTCTACTGCAGGTGCCTGAGAAAGGTTCTAGCCTCAAAGGTGTGTCATGTTTTTGTGTTGCAAATGTTGCAAAATCTTCTGGGTACCCTTCCATGCCTCTATATATATGTTATACCATCTCGCCTTACTTGCATTACTCCCAGGCCTGGACGACTTGGAAACCCCGCCCAAAGTTGAACAATTGCAGAAATTGCAGGCAAGTTTTATTATACACTTCATGCTGGCAAACACTTTTTGTTTTTAGCACCACTAGTTTTGGAAGGCCTTGCAAGCTCAAGCAGCCAGACTATCCCGCCTGATCAAGATGAGGGATTTGCAACGAACCCTGCTTTCTTTAGAACAGCAGAAGAAGAAACTTTCAGCAACAAGTCCTGGATCTTTGCAGGGGAGCAGTCACTTGATTCAATTTTTATGTAGCTACTGCTTCTAAATTTCACTAGTTTCCTGCCTGCATTCCTGTGGTCCCATACCTCAAACTTTGCACGTGCCAGGTGTGGACACTATGGATACGATGCCCACAGACTTCGGCGCAGTGGAACCTGACCCTTCTTTGGTGGGGATTTCCGGCCCTGATGCTGCTGCAGTGGAAGTGGAAATCTCTAAAGGTAAAGTGACGTTTTTGCCTGGGGAAGCTAAAGCACCACCTCCTCCCAACCCAGTTCCAACGGAAGTAGAGGTTGTGGCCAATGAAGAGGACAAACAGGATCAGCAGGATGAAGGTAAAAAGAGTTTGGGGTCTACCACATCAAAAGACTTTACGGATGATGTTAACAAAAAGGAAGTTCCAGTGGTAGAGACGGCACCCATGAACGAGGTTCAACATGAAAAGGATGAGGTAGAAACAGTTGAGCAGAAATCGAAGGAAAAGGAAACAAAGGAAATTCCAGAGGAAACAAAGGAACCTGTGCCTCCTGGGTGGGGGAAAGTACCATACCTTTCCCCAGCAGACCAACAGGCAAAGGCTTCCAAAGTTGCTGAGGCGAAGGCGAAGGCGAAGGGTAAAGCAAAGGCAAAAGCTACACAGCCAAAACAACAGCAAGTCCAAGAAGTGAAGAAGAGCCGTGGTAGACCCCGTAGTGCAAGTGCTGCTCCTGCTGTTGCTGAACCCCCTTCAAAGAAAGGGAAACATTCCAAGGATGCACCAAAGGCTAAACAAAAGGCAGCGCCAGAAGCTTTGAGCAAAGGGAACAAGAGGAAAGGTTCTACTAAGAATCCTCCTAAGACTGCAAAGGTAAGGAAGGTAGATGCTAGTGAGAAAGAGGCACTGAGGAGCAAGAAGTGTTGCGCTTACCAAAAGGTCTTAAGGTCTTTGCTTCGCGAAGGGATTCCAGAAGAAGAGGCTAGGGAAAAGGCTAAGGAAGTAGCTCGTACGCACATTACTTCAAAAAGCTTTTGTGTGTGTCACATGATATTTTAAATAATATTTTTAGTAATACGTGCAATCATGCATAGCCCAGGCATACCATGCAGTCACTGAGTGAGCTGCATCTTTCTGATGGCCATGCTGCGCCAGGTGTTTCTTAATGCCAGTACAGCTAGTTCTTTCTGGGGCTGACTGCGGGCAACAACTGCTAGCGCACAGCAGCCTAGCGTTGGCTTAACCTGCAGCTTTGTTGGGGTGAATGTGTGCAAATAATTTTTGAGCTGCAATTTACTTTATGCATGCAACAAACAATGCAACTGCATGTATCAGCCCTCATAGTCGAACTATATATAATCCCAGCGCAGGGGGCAGCAGCATGAGCGGTGGGCTACTAGATTGGCTTCAGAATGTCTGGCTGGCATTGTTAATTAGATGCTTCTGTTTTGCTATAGGTTCTTTTGGTTTAGCTTGCACCGGGCAATCTCCAAACTAGCTGGTTCTGGCTCATAGCAGCTGATAGATTTGAATGTGGTATAGTGCATCCTTGACACCATGCCTCGCGATCAATCGGTACTTATAGGGCTGTTCCAATGCCAAGCTCCCAAGGCCAGGTTGATGAAGTGTTTAATGCTTGCATTTCCCTTTACATATTATACCATATATATATATATATCACTCCTTCGCAGGTCTTCATCGCTTGCGCCCCTTGGCCCCATTATATGTGATGCCCAGAATCGATTTAATATATATATATATATAATATATAATATATATATATATATATATATGGAGTATCCATCAACTGAGGTCTTATTGCTCATGTGGAGGTGGGGTGAGAATGGAGCCCCACCATCACATGGCGGAATTCTTTAGTGGCAAAGCCGAAGTGTCTGCTGCTTTCAGGGAACTGGGAAAGTCATGTGTCAGTTACGATATTGAATACTGTGGGAAAGCGATGGACTATTTGGAGCTGGTGGTTATGCGTTACTTGCCATACTTTAAACTTTGTGATATGGTTCCAGGCAGTGTTGATAGTGCGCTTTAAAAAAAACACTTCTCATTCACCGGATCTTTTATGAAAAAGCCATTGATCATATTTGAGGGTAGCATTGGCCCTTGCTCTCCGGACTCGACCACTTGGTTTGCATATCTTTGCGCCTGACTGCAGCTCATGGACACGAATATCTCGAGGGTCCAGCCTGAGAGATCAGATTTGCGCATTGGGAGACCTTGGAAAGGATTGGGTTCGCAGAGCTAACTGTATGATTGCACGGTTCTCCGACCTGCATATCAAGTCACATAGCAAATACGAAAAATATCAACAGTTCAATATATACTCTTGTGAAAAATAAAAACGCCGATGGATTCTGTATTTGCCTTTGTGGTATTTATATGGGGTGTCAAACTACACCTGGATGTACTTAGGTTAGCCTTGATGCTGATTCTTGCAACCTCCTTGAACATCTACTGGTTGGTTGAGCAACCGGAGGGGTCAAAAGATGTTCTTATGAGGCACCCCCGAATGGATTTCTTCTCGAATGTTATAGCTTGGGTAGCTTGGTAGCATGAATGGTTCTATGATTAGATGGGATTGCGTAGTACTTCTGGGGCCCCCTTTCTCTAAGGTATGGCGGAATTCCTTTTGGATGATGCATTATGGAGCACAGTCTGCCAAAAGAACTGTGGTTTGGAGTAATTGCCGGTCCCTAGTCCATGCCCTGGTCCGACCCCGAGCTGCTACCTCCAGGTCTTGGCGGGTTTTTCTGCATTCATCTGTGCCTAAGGATGCGGGAGTGTTGCGGGCTGAAGATCGTGCTAAGAGAACAACAGTTAAAACCACACGTATCTTGGGTTTCATTTGGAGCGAGTATATATAAAGATCATATATATCTCGAAAATGTAGATCAAATAAATATATATATATATATATTTATATATGCATAGGAACAACTTACATCTTCATAAAGATGTCAAAGCGGATTGCTTCAAAGTAACTTGGATTGTTTTTTAGACTGTTGTTCTTTATCCGCTGAGGTAAAGTCATAAGTTCTTCGGGGAAGCGATCTTTTCAAGGAACAAAGGCATTGAAAGGCACAGCGTGCTGCCCTCACTACTTAAGCCCCACCCTTCTTGGACATCTTGCAAATCTAACCCAATAGCTAGTACTACTACATTTTGGGATTTGCGGGGGGCCAGATTTGCAGGATGTTTGGGGGATGGCGGCATTTGGAATTACATGGCATGAGAACTGTTTTGTTTACATGATGTTCCCCTGTGTTTGGGATGATCCCTTTTTAAGGCATTATCCTAAAGAATTTGGAGCTGCTCTGGCTAGACTCATTGATGGCCAGCTGCCTTCTGGTGATCTACGAAACAAAGTGGAAGTGGATATCGATTTGTCAGATAGGGAGATCTTTGCTAGAATGAAGATTCAGGATGCATGGTGGGATGCGAATATTCCGGAGCTTTATTGGTACCTCCGCAAACCCCCCAACCTTGTAATCCCAGATAGTTGGCAAACAACCATGGATGACTTCGAGAAGGAACTGAGAGATGTTACTTGTTTGAATTCATATTTGTTTGTCAGAATTTATGGCCAAATACTTGAAAAGGCTTCCTCCTTTGTTTTCAAGACTTTTCTTTCACCATTTGACCCAGACAAAAAATCAGGAAACAACCCATATTTAACCAGTAAGCTTTCCACCACTTGCGGCTACTTCTGAGGTGCCAAAACCCTCTTCGGCAGAGGACCAAGTGGGCCTGAGCCGTGAAGCTTGTGAAGTCTTGTTGAAGACTGCCTTTTGATAGCCATGTGGAAATATCCCGCCCTTCCAAGACAATTCAGACTGGTCTTGCTGTTGCAGCTTCACAACAGCTAATGGAAGACGAAGCCAACATCGATGAGCAAATTAGAGCCGCGTCCTTATATATATATATATACCTGGAATTTCTGATGTATAAACGATTTCTCAAAACAATAGCCCTTTACATACGGGAATATATACGTGCACGTTATATTTATACCGTTCTGAGGCTGCACAAGCTCAAATTGATGCCCTCCAAGCTGAACTAGTTGGAAGTGGGGTGGCCCCTGGTTTGTCGGCAGGCAGTTCAGCTCTGTCGAACGTTTGTCCCATCGTATCCCATCCAATTCTATAACATGATCAATTCATATATGTATGTGATTTTTTCTTTTCAACAAGTGCAGGTGTTTACCACGAACCACGGGCAGCTGGCCATTTTGCTTCTGGCATGCCAAAGGTTACTTTATCCCAGGTTGAACTTGACAAAACAGCAAGCCGTGAGTCATTGGCTAGTGGTTCTAAGACCCCGGCTCCAACCAGGAAAGATACCGGCAGCACCGGTGAAGCAACGCCTGCAAGCTTGCCACAAGATGGTTGGGGGCAAGGGCTTTCACCAGTACACAGGGAATTGTTTCCCAACGGGGAGCAAGAGGTACCTTTAGATACTAGCGTAAAAGCAACTCAAGAAATTAGAGAGGATAAGGCAGAACCACCAGGAAATGATGGATTAGAAGGACAACAAAGAGAGGAGACCCCGGCCGTAGAAGTACCACAAGACGCCGTAGAGACTCAAGTTGTTCCAGAACTTCCAGAACCACCAGCAGCACAAGGCGAACCTAAGGAAACCGACGCACTAGAACCTACTCCTCCAGTGGAGAAACAAGACCATGTACCTGAGTTACTTGAGCCCCCAAAAGTAACACCGCCGAAACCAAACGTTGATGTAAAAGCAAAAGCAAAAGCCCAGCCTCAACCGAAAGCAGCCCTGTACCAAAACGGAAACTATTGGAGGACTGTTTGCTTTACCTGATCGTTGCTTCACTTTTGTGCTGTCTTTGATATGTGCAAATATTTTAAATTGAAAGCTGGTGAAAAAATCATGGCACCAAACTAGGATCAAACGCTATGTTGACTCTGGCAAAGCTACTGCTGGAGTTCTTGAAATCTTCAATTCCCGAAATGGAAGTATCATGGCTTTATTTGTCACCTTTGCACGTCCCATTGTTTCAGCTAAAATACCAGCTTTGTTTGCCTTCTCCCATATATATAGTTTTCTGAGGTCAAAAGATTGCGGAAATGCTGCAAGAAGCCAATGGAGATTGGGATACAGTAGAGCTAAAGGTTAAAAAAACTTTTGAAAAACAGGAAGAAACCAAGCTTTGGGGCAAGTATGTTACTGCGATTTGGCTAGAATCCCAGGGATGGACACCCGACATGATAGAGAACTCAAAGGCATGGGCAAAAACTCAAGGGTACCACCGAACCTCAGAGATTCACGGCCAAGAAGAATGGAAGCTCCCACTAGATGAAGAGTTTTCAAATCTAGAACGGAGGGGAGAGAAAACAGAAGCTACAACATCTACCGCTGTTCAGGACACGGGTTTGTGTGTGATCATTTTCACCTATCAAATCATCAATCAATCAGCTGTGATACATTCCCCCCTTAACCGCCTACGTTACAGGATGGAGTTCCAGCCATGTTGCAGAGCAACATTGAGATGGGTAACGCAGGTGGTCAGAGGTGGGCTGGGAAGCTGACTATAGGTACTTCGATAAATTATAAATTCTTTTTGGATACATTCCCCCACTGCGGAGGACTGCAGCTCCAGAAGACGTACATCGTAATCAAATGGCTTTGGCATCCTCACGTCAAGCGAAGCTTCCTACTTTACCCGTGGTCCAACAAAATGACCCGATAGGTGCCAGCTCAACAATATATATGTGACCATGCATTTACCGTCGATAATATATGAAGATCTATATACATTTAAATTCTCAGGCCAGTTGCCTGCGTTCATTGATATCCTTGGGAAGAAACTCGACGCTGCTGATGAAATGACGGTCCTATCCTCTGCTTATAGAAAATCCATGGGCCTGCCATACATCCTTTTACTAAGCCTCCATATACTTAGGAGAAACTGACCGAAATGGGCACTACGCGATCAAAAGGGTTTCTTACCAGCAAATGGTTCATGGAATAGGCATGAATAAGCCCACATGCCTTCGTTGGAAAACTTGCCGAGGCTGGCTTCTGACCTCAAAACGGTCCAAACGGAGATTGAAAAGATCTACAAAAAGATGGTCGAGACACAGTCCAATTTGGTTGCAATTATTCCCGGTGTGTTCACTCCTCAGGTGATGTTTGAGTGGCTGTACTTTTCCCAAAATATCCAGCCAATGGAAAAACATGTTGATCTACTAACCGTTTTTGTTTTTGATGTTCATGTATATATCGATGGATGATCTGAGGAAAGAGAAAGAAGATCTCATTGCCCTGTATGTCTCCGCAACCCAGAAAGATATGGCATTCAATTCTAGCATGATGCGTTGCAGGTGCCCTTATGCTACCTTGAATGGAACTACTATGTCTTTTTTCTTATTGATAATCAGGTATGCATACATAAAGCTCTGGCCAACCAGAATCATGCTGCCAGGAACTGCAAACCCCAGAAGCCCAAGGCAAAACCTAAGGGCAAGTCAAAGGCAAAGGCAGTGAAACGCCCAGTTGCTCCCAAAGAGGAAGCCTCAGAGGAGTTGGAGGAGGAGGAGGAGGATGAGGAAGCGGAGGAGGAGCCTCCCAAGCCACCTCCAAAAAGGAAGGCTGGGAGGGCTAAGAGCAAGGCTTCTACTTCAAAGCGGGCCAAGAGTGCCAGCTAAACATGTGCATCACTTAAAGGCAGGTTGTTCTCAAACCTTTGAAGCCCAATTGATGTTGCTATCCCAACTGCTTAGCTATCTCTAGTTATTTCCCAAATGTGTTTTTTGACTTGATGAGATTTTGGTGACCTGCCTGGTGAAGGCACAATTGGATCTTGAGGTGATGCTACGACGACAAAATATACACTGCCCCGTGATCAAAATATGGCATGTAATAGGTGTAGCTTTTTAGGGAACATCTTAAATATATCCTTATGTGATTTGCCAGGTCTTTGGATGCCTTCCAGTACTGCTGCCTTTCTGGAAGGTGGCTTGGACACGGGGGCGATCATGGGTACTGCAATAAACATACATATATATATATATATATAACCATAGGTACATGTATATATATATATACCATATCATATGTATATATATATCCACCTGCAAATTCCAAACTCTATATAGCCAACTCGCTTTTTGTTTATTTCATAAATCCATCATCACCCAGGTGAGCCCTGCAACATGGAGGAGGAGGACACGGCGGAGTGTGATGAGCTAGCTGATGATCTTTTAGCAGAATACTTCTCAGGTGTTTCTTGGCCTGTACTGAAATCAAATGAGGTTTGGTTTGGTCTGATGAATAAAGAAAATCCTCGATGTATCCATTTCATCAGTTATCCTAGGCACAAGCAGCCAGCTCTGTTACCCAATCTGCCCGGAGAATCTGTCGGGTTAGAAGACTTAGATGCTTGGCCATTTCTTTCAAGAAGTGAATCCATGCTTCAAAAAAGGGGAGTACATAGATCTAGAATTTCGATCATGCATATATATATATATATATATATATACGTGCCCCTCAGTAATAAGCTGGAGCATTGATATATAGGCCGCTTTTTTCAATTGACACCACCGGCTTCCATAAGGACGCACTGATGATTTACTGTGGAAGATGGCTAACTGCTCAAAAGGGCGGAATGCATCCAAAGGTCTGACACGTCTCATTTACAACCATGGACTTGCTCTACCTATCGATGTTGATTATGTGAGAGTCACTTGTCGTAAGAGAAGGCCACGAGTTCATGATATACAACTTCCCTGGCCAGTTTTGAGTATGAAGAGCTGGTGCAAATTCATTTTTGCAAACCATGCATCCCTTCTACTTGGGGGGGTCTGCTCTTTCGAATAGTGCGGCATGGCAAGGGACTTTCAATGAATTTTGGACCCGGTATCGGGACATAGAACCGTCCCATGCTATATTTACTTCTGGAAAGCCCCTAACACATTGCATACCATTTATGATCCATGGAGATGAGGGAGTCACCCACCGGCGGCGACCCTTTATGGTACAGAGTTGGCAGCCATGCATATCCTTCAGGGGGACTGACTACACTGCCGTGTCGGGGAACCATGGTGAATATAATAAATCAACTTTCTGCAGTTTTGTCTTCTGCTGATTCTGGTGATTTTCTAGGTGTTTACGTAGGGGTAGTACTTGCCTACTTGAAGACCCCGGCTGCCTGACGCTCCAAACCCTGAACAAACAGCCCAGGAACTCGTTTTGCAGCGCGTTCAGTGGAGAGAAAACGTTGACAGAGCTCAACACTGCTTGGGTTGGAGATATGCTGGAGCTCTATGATTCTGGTTTCCAGGTGCTTCAATCTACAAACAAAAAAAACAAAAACCTTTTCCTTTTACAGTGTATGGCTTTGTGTTTGGTTTTATAGGTTAAGTAGAAAAGCTGACATTTGGCTTCGTATATACTTTGGATCACTTTGGCAGGTGCTCTCTGGAGACTCCTCCACCACCATATATCTGGTCTGGCTTGGATGCAAGGGTGACTGGAAGTATTTGAGATCAGTGGCTTGCCAAAAATTGAATGATAATAAATCCGGAGTTGCCATATCATCGATCCATATATATATATATATATATATACATTTCAAAAAGGTGAGATGGCAACAACTTGCCTAGAGTTTCAATACGAATGGAACGATATATGGGGTGGCAGGTCAAGGAGGAGACAATGAAATATTTCCCAATGATGTACCAAAAGGATTAGAATTAGAAGAAACCATCCCTGGTATGCATGTATATACAGAAGCATTTGATTGACGAAAGATTCCATTTTGAAACCCCAACACTTGTCCCAAATTGCTAGGGCCGCCCTACAACAAAATTAGAACCACCCAACTCCCAACGCCCGTTTAATCTGAGGTTTGGCGACTATCCACAGGATACACATGTATCCGAAAGTGCCATTTATGCTCGTCGGAGGACCATGGCTTGGGGAGTGCTTCCATGTTTTGGATGTCCTATATAGTGATAATCTAGATTTTTTGATTTTTGATTTGATATTTTTCATCTTGTAAAGTTTACGCCTCGGAATGACCCAACTTTTTGTAGATACTCTGGCATCATCTGCTAGGAATGGTGGGACCCTAGCATTGAAGCACAAAACCAAAGAAGTTTTCCTGGGCCTGACCCTTACAAGAATGGGCAACCTTCCCCATTCCGAAGATTACCTTCGTGCTTACCATCCAAGATCTTGGTCGACAGTGCCCACAGCTTCCACATCAAAGGAATTGGGGTGGATTGGTGTGCTTCTACTATCGTGTTGATTTGCCAGAAGGGTTTTATGGGGAATGGGCCATTAGATTCACGATTGGAAAGGGCCTACCGAGAATACCAAAGCTATTGCGTGCATAAGCGCAAAACAACTTCCTGCGAGCACTGGTGCAAGCTTAAGTTTGATATGGATACCAACAAGTCATTTCCAACATCTATTGGTGGCAAGGGCTTTGACACTGCAATTTGTTGTGTATGGCTTGAGCATTACTTGTCTCAAAAGGCCCGGGCAAAACGGAGTGGGGAGGTCGGGGTTTTAGATGGTTGTTTTTGAAGATGTTTCACATAACTGGCCCAAACACCCTGATAGGATCTACATGGTGATGTTGAGCTTGGCATCGCATACTACTGCTCAAAGCTGATCAACAAGTTCTTTCGAACCCTGAACTCTTCAGGGCTTTGGATTTCTTCTTCAGAACATGCCAAATTAGAAGATTACGCACGTAAGTTTTGTGAAGGCTTTGGGCAGCTTGCTTCAATGAAAGCAGCAGCTGGGTTCAAAATGTACAAAATTAGACCCAAGTTTCATATGTTCATGGAGTTGGTTCGTCAGAATGTTGGTAGGCATTGGGCTTTGAACTGCCTGAATGCCAGTTGTTGGAATGACGAAGACTTCATAGGGAAATGCTCGGCCGTTTCAAAATCATGTTATGGCTTGGGCCTCTCACAATCTCTTAGGTGTCTCCAGAAAGTTCTAGGCAAATACCGGATGCAATTTAGAAATCTGCGTGCTGTTTAGCTTAGCTTGGCACCTGGGCAATGGTGTGATGAAAAAAGCAACTTTCCCGCCCACAGTGAGGCCACAGTGTGACTTGGGGTGCTGAATATGGATGATGATTGGGCCGGTTTGTGTGGTGACTTCCAAAGAACAGGATATGTACACATGGTAGCATCATCCTTTAAGAAGCGACCAGTTTTTGAAAGAAACACCTCATTCAACCAAAACGCCTTTGAAACGCTCAATTGTTATAAACTACCTGTTTTTTTTGGTAGTAGGAATCTTCAGGTATAATATAGTTTTGATAATTCGCCACAAAAGTGGAGGAAGATTGTCTTTTTATTTTTTTGCTGGGTCCCACAACCACCGCTATACGCTTTCTGTGTCACTGGTGCCGGAAATGAATCCCTACCAGCCTTTTTTTTGGCCACTGTTTTTCTAGGTGGTGGATGGAGTGAAAGTTCCGTTGCAATGAAAAACACACATACAGCCTACTTTTCAAGTTTTTTTAGCGCTTGGCTACCTAATATTACTAAAGTTCACTGGACACACTACCATTCCAAACCGTGTGTGCGCGTTTATATTTAGGATGTACACATCGAGATGAACTTTGATGGAAATGCTTGGTGCGTGAAATGAGACAAGCTGAAGAACCACAAAAAATAAGCTCAGCTCCAGTGTCACGCAGACTGCAACATACTCACAGTATAGGTCGGATTTGCCTTCGCTTTGATAAGCGACAGAACTAGACTAAGACTGGCCAAACAGTGACACAAAATAGGTTTACTCTTCCCCCAATCGTGGCATTTCCATCATCATTATGGATTCGGTTTGTGTTCATCAAACGGGCTTTGACGGAGTGTTTGACATTCCAAACAAACATTCAACGGCAGACGTGACCCTCGAACAAATTTACTTGAAGAGGAACATAAATATGTTCCAAACAAGCTTGTTTCAGGAACTATATAGTTTTGTTTTGCGGGTGGTGGTGTCAATGCAAGGCAGGGTATGGCAGATTTGTGTTTGTTGGGACACCAGCTCATTTAGTGAACATCAATTCCAAAACTGTGATGATTTTTTGAACCCCACCAACCCCGACAAAGATTCAACGAAACCTGTTCATATTGTGGTTTTGCCGTGTAAATTGCAAACCTGGTGTGTTGTTTTTCAACTGTGTCAACAGTTTTTTGGGGATTGTTTTTCCCCAATGACCTCAGTAACAGTTTCGTACATGTTGCAAGGTAAATCCATATTCGGTCATCATGTTTCAACTTCAGGATCTCCGCGTGTTGGACATTGTAACACAAACATTTTAGGATTACATTATGTTCAAGGCCACACCATTTCGAGAGGCACGGACCGAATCTATCTATATAATTGGAAATTGTATGTGCCATGTTACTTTCAGAGGTGTTAACAAGGTATCAATGACTAGTATCAATGATTAGGCAAATTCGACCAATTCCCTCCAAAACTTTCATGGTTTGGTCATGATCTCCCCAGAACTAAGCAAAACCAGCTGAATCGGATTTTTGAGAGTTAATGTTTGTTCAGATTTATTTTGCCGCATTTTGCCGCTTGGCGCCAAATGGTCGACCCCTGGCCCATTTGCGCCGCATTTTTTTTAAACACATATTCCGGACACTTCACATACATTGTGATGTCTAGAGAAAACAAACAGGCGTTTTCTAAGTCTAGCATTTTTGTTGGTATCATGGTGGGTTCTCGAAGGGCTATCGAATACAATAATCCACCCACATGTTGCCGGAAATCTCCACCAAGGAAAATCAATTCCAAAAGTTCCGTCCTGGTAAGGGAGTTCCCAGAAGAGGGGTGTTGTTGTTTGTTTGATTGTTTGGTTGTTTGGTTGTTTGGTTGTTTGGTTGTTTGTTTGGTTGTTTGGTTGTTTGTTTGTTTGTTTGTTTGCATGTTTGTTTTTTTGGTTGTCGTTTTGCCTATATTGAGGGAAAAAAGGACGCGACGGTGTTTCCTGGAAATGCTCAAATCACCGACTTCGTATGGTACAATCACTAAATACCACGCGTTTGTTTCTTGTCCTATCAGTGATTTTACTTTCTTTTCACATGAAAACCGCAGACATTCATACGCGACTAACTATCAATCATTATCTACTGGCACTTGTTTTTGATTACGTATGTTTCAACATATTCTATTATGTACCTAATTATTTCACCCTTTTTTGGTTAAAACCAATTACTATTATTCCATGTACAAGAAGGACAGGAAACTATGGTTTTTACTCCGTAAAATACATTTTGTTGAGTGTCATGGCGAGTTCGGTTGAGTGGTTTAGGATCAGACAAGCCTCCACATAATCACTGGTACAATGTTTCAAAAATACATGATTTTTTTACAGTATGTTCATCAACCATTCACCTCAGATTTCTGGTGCCATTTTTTGTCTTCAAAACTGCGACTTTAGAGTGTTGCCTCTTGTTGTTGGCAATGCAACTCATGTGTCATACAGGATGAGCAGTGATCAGTTCACCCTGTTGGTTAGGTAGGGGATGACATCCTAGGCCAGCTATATAGGGATTATTTCATAAACCGATATAAGGACCCCTATAAAATCTATAAACCTCCCATGGGGTGGGGGCGCAACCAAGATCAGTTCATCTCCGTGGCTACCCAGTTTTCAGTTTACCCTTTGAAGAGTCGTATCTCCAAAAAAATAGGATCCATGTATGGTATGTATACTTTTTTTTGTGGTAAATGTAGGTAAACAAACCATACATGGATCAAAAGACATATGAGATAAGAAAACAGGTGATTATTATATTGTCATGTTAGTCTACTAGTTGGGGTGGTGGGCCCCAACGATAGTGAAAATAACTTTTCACCATCGACTTTGTTGAAAAAAATCCAATTAAAATACCACCATGGTTTTTCAACCAAAACTTATCCATGTGGTTTCAACTGCAGGTTTATTCAGCAAAAATCCAGCAGTCCACGACTTAACCTCCCCAAAACTAACAGTTCGCACCTGAAACTAGTCTTCCTAGATGGTGCTTTCAAGTATTTTGTATTTTCACCCCGATCCCTGGGGAAATGATCCAATTTGAATTGGAAGGATCATCCACTTTTTCAGGTGCGAAAAACAGCTGTTAGTTCCCCCGGGAGCGTCGTAACCGGTAACCACATCACTGACACCACCCATTGAGGTTTAGAAGCCTTGATGCAGCTGAGGCGGGCGGATCTGGGGAGGAGGGATGGTGTTTTTTTCGTATACCTCGTATGTTATGAGTTTTTTTTGGGTACTAAGGTTAACTAATACATATGGAGGAACATGTTTAAGCAAAAACACATTCAATTGGAATTTTTATATGATTCTAATGTGATGTTAATTGTTGTTGTTTTTTCTATTTGATTGATGTGTCTCGTTGTTTTTGTGTAGTCTTTTATTGGTTGTTTACATATCCCTTGAGTTAAACAAAAAAAATGACTCAAGCCTGGAAGTTGCGTTGAAGCCTTTCCGGCACCAAGAGGAGGTCGAAAAGCACTTTAAGAAAATCCGTAGGTCCGTAGGTCGGATTTGATGGAAGGAACTGAACTGCAAACCCAGTCAGGGTGGACATAAAGAGCACCAAAATAAATGTGTGACAGTATGGAGCAATAGAATCTTAGGAGTCTTAGGGCATCTCAGAAATCCGATGCAAACTTATGGTTGAGATACTGTTGATGGCTGAAATCCTACACCACCTGGGATGTATGAAACCCTATAAACAATGGGATAAACTACCTATCAACTGGTGCAGGATTTCAGCCATCAATAGTATCAAAACAACATGTACACTTCTGAAAAAACTTTCTTGACAATAGAAAATTACCGTTTTTGATAGGACATACAGATACATACAGACATGTTCAAGTGGTTGTTTTTCCATGTTATGTTTCGAGGGTGTGAATCATGTTTGTTGTGTTTTTGCTTTATCCACTGGTGCAGGATTTCATCATTTAGCAGTATGATTTGATCATGGCATTTGCACTACCCCAAGAGTAAAATGAAAACCCAAACTTATCTATCGCCAACCCATATACTTACCTCAAGGTCAAAATAGATGGCACAGATACCAAAAGGTAGGTTAGAAAAGGGTCCTTATAAACCAATATGTAGGGACGGTGCCATCTACTTCTCAATTACTGTAACAATAAATCATATTTTTTCATAGTGAAAAATGGCCATTTGAAATGCAACAATCAACGTAATAGGTGATCAATCAACGTTGCCCCTGCGTGCCTGCGTGTTCCAGGAATATGGATGCTGGTCCAGCTTATAATGTCTTCCCGGCCTTGTTATTGGGCAACGTTGCTGTTGAAGCTTGAAAACGGGTTCACAGGAAGCTGCGTAGCAGACCCCATCAGATGTAGGTAAATATACAATACATGGATGCGATGGGGATGTTGTGAAGAAACTTTGCCAAGAAAAGTTTGCTGTTTTTTTTGTGAAGACACTGCGCAAGCATTTTTTGTAAGTCCGAAACAATAAAACAGATCTTGTTTTTGGTTGTTGCATGGGATTCATGGAAAGTGATCTTAACAACACATAGTATCAGCTAGATGTGCTTTGTGGAATTTTCCGTATATGTACACATATAGATCATATTCAGAGACTGTATGTATATACTGTAGATTTGTGTTTATACATATTTGAGTATGTCTAGTTGACGGATGATGAAGCAACGAACATACATGCAAAAAGCATGTGGTTCTGTTGGTGGAAGAAATCCTGCACCACCGGGGATGTATAACACCTTATGAATACTAGGGTGTCTACTACATCAACGGTTGCAGGATTTCTTCTATCAACAGTATCAGAATGTTAGGCCTTCCTGTTGCTGCGCGGGTCTAAAGCGCTTTCCCGTTTTGCATCGTGGCAACATCAGGCGGTGTATGAAGGGGATGGATGGTTTTCTTTCTTTTCTTTCCAAGAATCATGGAACATGGGGGGGGGGGGAAAATGTTGAAAGGTAAGTACTATTGGAGATAGATCCATTTTTCACCGAACAATGATTATGTATTATTTCTAAATTGAAGGAATTTTGACTTTTTTTTCTAATTCTAAACTTTGTTGGGGGAAACTCTTGGTTCAACAAATTAATTGAAACTGTGAAAGCCAAACATGACTTGTTGTGTTGATTCATCATGACCTTGGGTGTTGACTCAAAGGTGTTAGTGCTGGGCCCTGGTTGGATGTGTGTTTTCTCTTGTAAATGTTCGTCGAGTAGTTTGGAGTCGAATCAGCCGGCACCCGGGGGAAAAACAATTGATGCAGTTATAAGGTGGGGCATTTTCTAGAGATTTCCCTCGGCATTTTGTAGATTTGTTTCCGTTGATTTTGGGTAAGTGTTCATGCTGTTGTTTCAAGCAATTGCATTTTATAGGCCATTCTCTACAGAATGCTCTTGCAAAAGTCCGTGGCCATTCATCACGGGGGTTGATGGGTCAATGAACCGATACGGTTTGCTTGAAGGATGAGCCTTTTTGCAGGGGTTTCGCATGATGGCTGCATGAACCGATTCTGCATTCCATTTGTTCCAACTGTTTGAGCAAGAAAAGATTGGAAATCCCACCAAAAGAATAGTAGGCAGAAAAAAGAGCCAGATTCCATTTCAATCGTATGGATCCTCGATTTGGCCCCGTGTCACATCATTCGCTTACCCGGAAATTCAACCATGAACCTCCTTTGTTGAAGCGGTAAATTCAGACCTATTTCCCACTTCAAGCTAGCTGTTTTCTTCATCTTGGATCCCCCAGGCATTATAAGAAAAAAGAAAACAACAGAGATTTCCTCAGTCAATAACAAAAATCTGATATTTTGCTAGACCGGAGTTATATCCCATAAATACCCAATTATATAGGGCCTACATAGGGATTTCCACTAGGGGTACGTTGGTAGGGGTACATCCAACTATCCCCTGAAGATAAACATCTGATTTCCCTTGGGAGATTTCGAAAAAGAATATCGATGAGTCGTCAGGCCTTGGTACGGCTCTTGTGTTTAAGCACAGCCTATGACATTGAAAGTGCGGAAACCTTGTTGTTGTTGTTGTTGTTGTTGTTGTTGTTGTTGTTGTTGTTGTTGTTGTTGTTGTTGTTGTTGTTGTTCTTGTTCTTGTTCTTGTTCTTGTTCTTGTTCTTGTTCTTGTTCTTGTTCTTGTTCTTGTTCTTGTTGTTGAAAGTGATGGAATGATTGAGGTTGGTCAATCTGATGATGATATGATGAGGACATGGCATTTAGACATTGGACCATTGGAGTTCCATGGTAATGAATTTAATTCGCTCAGAAAGTCCTCCCTAGGCGCTGATTCAACGATGAATTGTGTTTTTTTTTGGGAGATGATATGCCTCAAATGGAATTCATATTCAAGATGTTTTACCCTCCAGGAAATTAACATATCCCACCTGGGGAAAAGGAAAATCATCTTCAAAATGGACTTTTCAGGGGATATGTTAGTTCCCAGGAGGGTATCCACATTAATTGTGTATTGCAAACCCTCTCCCAAATCGATCGTCCAACATGTAGTGAAAAAGCCAAGTTGGATCAGTTTGGGATGACTTTGTGACTTTGTGTGACAGAAACTTGTCGGAAGGTAAATGACCCCAAAAGGTAGCTTACTAGTAGGGCCCTATTAGGGGATTTCCTCACAAAACAAATTTATTGCCAAAAAAAATGGAACTTGGTGGAACAATATCAGAATTCAGATGGGTTGTTGAAAATATCCCAACAAGACGTATATAAAAGTACTACTCTCATTTTGGCATGCTTCCCTTGTAGCATGTTACGTGATCGCCACCTAGTAGCGTTACTGTGAACTTGGAGCATGTCTCCATACCTAACCTTAATAAATCTTACTTAACTCAGTTGGCTTTTCGTTGCCATCCCATAATCTACTGTACTGAGTGGTGATGGCTTCTTAACTATTGTTTTTTGTGTGTGTGTGTGTTTTTGTTGGGTACGATTTTTGTTGCCTCCCATTAACTCCAGCAGGGTTTTTGTTTGACTCAGGTGGTAATGCCGTGTGTAATGCCTTCGACAAATTGAGCAATGCCGAACGGGCCTCTTTGACAAGGTGACCTGACGATCATTGGTCCATTTAGGGGGTGCGGAGAGAGCAATGTTATTTGGAAACCATGGTGAAACCATGGTGAAACACAAGCGTCTTGATATCTTGATTCCCCCTTTAAAATTTCCTCAGAACAAAAATGAAGTTGCATCAACCCAAAAAAAAACATGTTTGTCCGACATGGATCGAACAAGCGAAGTTGTAGGTTTGGGTCGCGGCATGTTGGGTTGTGATCTTGATTTCCAACAAAACATGGATAAACACATGGCATTGTCTCAGAATGATTTTCTTTAGAAATTACATGTCTTGTTGTTGATACCGAAAAAACAATATGTATATATACAGTCAATTATGTATTTATATATGTATATCTAACTGACTGTTTACATACATATATAAACACAATCTCATAGATCGTAGCATACACATCATGTTTTATTTTTTGACTAAAAGCCTAGGTCAGGTTAGTTGTCCTGGATTTGTTGCAGTCTCTTTTAACTTTCGCTTATGGTAGTCCACCACTCATGAAATCCCATGGGAAGATGAATGAAGTTTAGGGTTAAGATTGTGGAGGTCGGCGGTTGGTGAATCGGTGCAACAGAAAAAAACACCAAACATGTAGATGCATCATACCCTCCCTGAAACTAACAGCAAGTTCGCACCTGAAAATAGGTTAGGCCCCAAAAGGAAATGATCGTATCCCAACCATCCATTTTGAGGTGCGAACTGTTATTTTTTTGGTATTACTTATTCAAATTAGGAGTGCACCAAGTGACCATAGTCTTAGATACTTCCACGTAATGTTGGATAATGGACCCAATCCGAAGAATTTTCCACCTTTGCCGGTTGATGAACTATCATTTAACTATCATGAAAACATGTTGTACCTCACCCACAAATGTCTAAGAGCTGTATCAGGAACTAAGAGATCCCACCTTGTCAAAAGGAAACACGTGCTCAAACATGACTTGGAAGGGGCTATGGGAGTTTCTGAGAGGGTAAACTAGGTGGTGGTTTCAAATTCTTGCCTATTTGCTGTGAAATGATTCTCTCATGTTTGTCCAGTGAACACCGCTGCAGGTGGCTGATTGCAGATGGTATCTCTCAACGGCCAGGCGCGAGAGGAAAAAGGGTTTGTTTCATCCGCACGAGAAGGAATGGGCAACGGAAGATCCAACAGGTTGTAGATGTCGTACCGGGGTACCTTGGTGGTTAGTCATCGAGGTGGTTGCAAAACTACCAATTTTGTGGTGTAAATGATGTGAAGTTCTTGCCTATTTGCTACACCTGAAAGTAACATGAAGCACCGCCAACACCACCACCACAACCATCACCATGATGTTTCTCCCACAAACTTGCCCCATTGCACCCGTTTTCCAAGGCTACGTGCTTTGCGATGCCCCCGAATTGCTGAAAAATGCGCAGGCCTGACAAGGATGAAAATGACCGCAGCATCACAGCACCTGCAGTGATTTTGGTTAATGTGTTGTTTTTTTAAAGCTTTTCTTTTGGAGAGTACATGCTTGCCTGGGTGGTGGTTTCAAACATTTTTTATTTTCACCTCTATTTGGGGAAGATTTCCAATTTGACTAATATTTTTGAAAGGGGTTGAAACCACCAACTAGTTTCAGGACTCGCACTCAAAAAGCTGACCACGTGCTGCTGTTTATTTCAACATTTTTGGCTTGTTTTTGTTTTGTCTTCAAGTCAGAAGCCTGCAATGAATGGATAACCAGGCGGTGGTTTCAAATATTTTTTATTTTCACCCCTATTTGGGGAAGATTTCCAATTTGACTCATATTTTTCAGATGGGTTGGTTCAACCACCAACTAGATAATGGAGATATCCAAAAAAACGGAGCATTTCTTCGGTTTTTTCAAGAAAGACTATAGGCACCTTTCAAACAGCAATGATTGCATGAACAGCTAACGCCAACACCAGCGTTTGCAAAAAATCCTCAGGGGAATCCAGCTGTGGGTTTGGTGGAAGCGCTGAAAGCCTTGGTACGAGTGCAAGATATGATGCAGGTGCGAGTCGCGAGTGCTTCACGAAACTGGTTGGTCAGACGAGTTGATCTTGGATGGGTGCAATGAGACACCGAGCTTCCAATGTCAATTAAACAATAAATGTTCTTATTTTTTGTGAAGGGTTTTTTTCTATGTATCTACCATTGGATAGAGTATGGGGTTAGATGTTGTTTATTTTTTGGAATATTTTGGAGTTTTGTTTGGGTGGGTTCATATTAGGGGAGACTGGACCTTTTAAACAACTTGTTGGCTTGTCTTGCGTGTTTGATTTATGGTTTCGCTCTCACATTCATTCCATCTTTTCATCAGTATTTCATACTGTCGATGTACAATATCTTGATCTACTTAACATACTGTTGATGAGTGAACTCCTGCACCAGCTGGTAGGTAGTTTAACCCATTATTTTGGGGGTTCTAGACATCTCAGGTGGTGCAGGATTTCTTCCATCAACAGTAGTGACCTTCTCTAAATATTCCAACTGGCTGATTCAACAGTTTTCTTTCTCCACATTCAACCAGCATCAACCAGCTGCTGCTTTTAGCCTGCAGGCAGCAGATCTCTACATGTTGCCTTCCTTTGGATCTGGAGGTCCTGTCAAGGTGCAGGGTTGTTTTTTTTAATATCAATGGTGGGTTGGATGATTGCTCCCGTGACTGGGGGTGAATCAAGGGGTATTCTCCAACAGCAATAGTGTTTTTTTGAATGTTTTTTGAATTGATTATATGTAGGTATATTGACTTATCAGAGGTGTTTTATGCATGTTTGTGTAAAAGTTATGTGGAAAACATGCAAATATACTACAATAGTAGTATATTATATATATATTTACACATACTGTTTACATGTATGCAAATAATGTATACATATGAAATATTTAATTAGTATATATATATATATATTTCATGATTGAGAGGTATTGGCGTGAAGTCACCAACCATTGACCTAGACAGTTGAGAGCCTTGGTTGGGCCAACCATGATGAAACGTTTGTTTGGTTTAACTTTAGACAGGCACCCTCCAGGATGCAAAGACAACCTATGAAGGTCTGGCAATTGTCACATATTTATAATAGCATATACCAGCACCCTCCAAGGGGTGGTGTTTGAACCCTAAGGGGTTGCTTAATGGCAAACCTTTACCATCCATTTGGCACCCCTTGGAGGGTCCAGGTATATAAGCATATATATATATATATCAGTTATCCACCCACATCAAAGACCACCGATCAATGGACAGTGTATACCGTCCAACTTGTCAACTGAAACGTCCGAAATGAAAGCGGTGGTGCGTAAACGAATGAAGGCCTATGTGCACTTGCGAGAGCTTGCGCTCCTGGCCAAAGAGGTCAGGGTTCTTGTGTAAGTTGGGGTTGAGCATGGGAAAGACACAAGGAGCTTACCCAAGCTCGCAATACATGGTTGAGAATTGGATAAAATTGCCTTGAACGCTTCAATTAGTGAACTTCAGGTTGGTGAACGCTGATAGTTCAGCCACATAGCTTTAGTGGTGGATAGATAGAGAAAGAAATAAGTTTCTTCATAGATATCAAAGCTAGATGGGCTGGCTAGCCGATAGACAAATCGGAAGACAGATGGTAGATAGCTAGAGATAGCAATAGAGACATCTATAGCTTGGAAGCGGTTTCATCAGGGGGAGATCATTTCTCAACAAAAGCATAGATTTATATATGCACATGCAGTCAACTATGGATTGGTTCGATGGTGAAGATTGGTGATTTTTTTACCATTTCATTTTGTTTTTCTTCCGTATCAGACATAAAGAAAGGTCTTTCCTGAGCTGTCAAAAGGAGTTTCCTGAGCTCATGGGCTTGAAGCCACATAAAGGGCTTTAGTTTGGCAGTTGATGGTCAGTAAGAGGCAAGAAAAAAGGGACTTTGTATGTAATGCAATGTTATTGTCTAAAGAAATGATTATTTCTTGTACAGAGTGAGTGACAGCGGCAGTAGTTAGCAGTCATGGGAAGAACTTAAGCATTCCTTCTATTTGTCGATGTTCCAATCATCATCATCAAATTCTCGGATTTGTTGCTTTATTATGCAGTCTTTTCATTGATGGCCTACTCAACCAATGGTGAGCTGCAGATTTCTATCTGCCAGGTTGGTGTGTCCACCCAGGATTTTGCCACTGTCGAGATGAAGGCGCCAAATTTTAAATGTCCGCCGAGTTACTGGCTCGCTCACGTGGTGTGAAGTAATGGTAAGATAATTGTGCCCCCCCCCCCAAAAAAAAAAACTGGGTGGTGGCAACTCAAATATGTTTTTCATTTTCACCCTGAAACTTCTGGAAATGATCCAATTTGACGAGCATATTTTTGAGATGGGTTGGTTCAACCACCAACTAGAACAGTTTGGATTGACATAGCCCCTGAAAAGTTATTTTTGCCCCAAATAGGAGAGGTGTGTTTTCAAACCATCATTTTTCAGGGGCGAGCTGTTAAACTTCGCGGGGGTTGTATATACCTGTCATGTGTTTTTGTTGTCCTCAGGTGAAGGGAAGTCAAAACCTGATGAAAACAGGGTTTTTTCCCGGTTGAAACAAAAACAAAGGAACTTCCATCCAAGAAAAAAAGTCATGGAATCCAAGAGGAATGGATCTTCAAGGTAAAACAGGAGGTGTGATGTCAATGTCTTGGATGATGTGTCAATAGTCGATGCATACCTTCTTAGATATTCGGTGTCAGCTCCTCCCACTGATTGTCAGCTCCTCCCACTGTTTTCAAAGCTGGGTGCTGCGATGATACCCTTACAAAAAACTAGCATATCCCATATATCCCCTTTAAAGGTTGCTGGGAAAATGATTTTCCACTTTCATAGGTCCATATAGGTGGGATTGTGGACTCGTTACTTCCCAGGAGGGTAGGGGGTGTTCCATGTGTTCCCATGGGCGCGTCCCGCGTGGTGAAAATCGGACCTTTGGGGATCCACAGGTCACCGCAGATGATCATGGAGAGCATCGGATCTACAACGTCCAGGTGCAGCTGGTTTAAAACTCCCAAACGGAAAGGCATGGAGAAATGGGTGACCCGATGTGGGCGATGCCCTAGTAGTTATAACTATAGGGGCCCTTTGACTTGACTTATAGTGGGGTGAAATATAACCCCAGTGAAACCCAATTTATTTTCAGCAAGTTTATAGGGGGTACCTGTAGAACTCCAATGATAACTGGATCGTAGGGGCCCACTTTGTAGGGGCAAAATGGTACCTGGTACCTCTGGAAGCGTGGAAATGGAGGCCTCTGATGCAGTCAAGAGCCATTTTGCCTGTGATAGACTCACATGAGATGAGATGTTGGTATTTAAGTTCACAAGAAAGCAGCAACAACAACAACAACAACAACAACAACAACAACAACAACAACAACAGTAACAAAAATACCAAGCGCAGTAACAGCAACACTAACCAACTTTCAAAAGCTGACCTTAAGTTGACTCCGGCTATTACGCGGTGTTAGGTCCTCCGACCCGAAGGGCTTGACAAGCTATATGACGATGAGATGCCTGGCGGCCAAAGTATCGGAGTGGGTGACATGGCAGTTGCTGATGAAAGGAGAGAAGATTTAGGTTTTTTTGATGTTTGTATATATTCAGATTGTCTTATTGATTACATGCATTTTTTTACTGTTTTTTGGTACATGTGATCTATTGGTAAAGGGTAAATACATTAAAGTATGAAGTTTCATCAGGTTTCAGGGTATAGTCATGCCTAAAGTCTAACCGTCTAACCCAACTATATTTGGGAATCACCCCATATACGGGAATCGGGGATTTGTTCCCCCCCATCAATGACCAAACGCCAGACAGTAGTCTTGTGCATTCACAAGTTTCGTGTGAAAATCACATCGATGATTCATGGTAGGAGTACCCCACAGAAATCCAAAGTTTCTTTTGTGAGCATGTCCTGTTTGCAACAACAATTTATTCGCTTCTATTTTGCCTTGTGTTTCGAGATATTATTGTTTTTTCTTTTTTATGTGACTATCTATACCTGATGTTTAAAAGGAATCGAGTTGCCTTGTTGAAATAGAAGGGTGAGATTCCAACAAAAACACCACAGAAAAGGCCCAGGCATTTACCACGGGGTGGGCACAGCCTAAGTCTATTGTATTTTGATGCTGAACTTGGTGTGTTGGCCTGGCGGCCAAAAAGTCACCCCTTTCAGATATATGAAGCCCTGCTGAAAATAATGGGAATGAAACTATCTACCCGCCTGAAGTGCAAAAATTTCAGCCATGCATAGTTTCTGAAACTACCCTCCAGCCATGGGGTAGTTTTTGGGTGACGTAGGAACTTGGAAGAATGGTTTCCTTTTTTAAAGGGATTTTCTTCCTTTTTTTTCATGGCATTACGCCCCCAAAGTTTAGCATTGCCCCTGAAAAATGATGGTTGTAAGTCTACTTTCCTTTTGGGAAGGCCTATTTTCTGGGGCTATCTTCAACTTCCAGGGGAGTATTTGACATGGGGTTTTGGGGGTGGTACCGTGTTATGTTGGATTGGGACTGCTAAACAACGACTATAGGCTCCCTTTTGTTCGGGCAGGTCTTTGGGTTGTTCAGAAACACCTTCACTTGAGGGAACGGGACAAAGACTGGTGATTTTGGGGCCGTTTGGTACAAATGGGGGAGTATCTCTTAAACACGTCTTGTTATCATCTTGTTGATGTTAGAAACCAACAACTTCTATTCTTCCATCGCTTGAAACCACATATATTTGACATTGAACCAAAAGAAATATGATAGCCACATGGATGAACCATTGCGTCGCGCAGAAATCTGGTTGGTGGTTTCAAATGTTTTTTATTTTCACCCCTATTTGGGGAAATGATCCAAATTGACGAGCATATTTTTCAAATGGGTTGGTTCAACCACCAACTAGAAAACAACAGAACGCATTTTTCATTGCCAGTTTTCCCAAACATGAAATCCTTCAGGTCACAAAGTGGTTGCCGCCGCTGTTGCAATGCCTTACTTCGGTGCCCCCCGTGTGTTTTAAACCACCAAACGGACGTTTAATAAACGGATGAGTTTTTTGGGGGGGAAGGGGGAACAACTGCGACAGTTGCCGGATGTAAGGCATGGGGAAATCCCGGGGAAAAAAATCATGGATTTGGTGGAAGTTATACACAGGTGATCATATCCCAGGGTTTCGGTAGATCACATCTACAACTGAGGCCAGTTTTTCAAAGGTCCTATGAAGGATCCCTAGAAGGGTGAGAATAAGATCATAGGATGTTTTAGGGACCTTTTGGGAACCTAGGATTATTTGGGAGGATCTTATTCTAGGACAATTATCCTATAGGATTTTTTGGGACAAGTTCAATAAGAGAATTTGGATCATCCCAAAAGAAACTTGGATACTTGGCCAGGCGGGATCATTTGCTTGGGAAATGAAGTTCGTGGGGAAACATGAAGGTTTGGGGGGTTCCAAAAATCATTGGTGTCAAAGGTTCAAGGGGTTTTTCAGGGTTTCCTGATTCTAAGAAGATGTAATTTCCAAATGTTAAAGTTTGCTCAGGTATCAACTGAGCCATACTGTTGATGGTTCAGAAATCCCATTCCCAGCCAACCACCAAAATTGGATGTTCCTAAAACCCGTGGTAAATAATGGGAAATCACCTACCTTTCCTCGCAACTCAACCGTTCGGACTTACTTATAGGAAACAATCCATGGACCGATTTGCATTAGTTTACCTACATGCATGTGGTTGATTTTCTATGGTGAATTATACAATCGTCCCATGGATTCCCATGGGTTAGAGTCTTTCAATTTTGTGACGTTTTGTTGAGGATGCTTGTCACTGATCCTTGGAAGTGAACAATTTGGGTATGAACAATCCTCTTGTCCATGAGAAATTGCACCCCAAGTGAAACACCAAATCTTTTGGCTTCTGTCCGTTGGATTGTTCTGTTTGTTATTATTGTTGTTTGAAACTATTAAGCCAAGCTGTTTAGTAAGCACATTGTCACTTGATGAGCCTTTTTTTTGTAGGTTTGTACAATCGGATTTGCTGAAAAAGTTGATTGATGTCCCTGAATTTCTTCATATTTGGTCACGCTCGGGTCACGGGGGGTTAATCCGTATCCAACTTCCTATTGAAGTGAGGGTCCCTCATGATGTGTGTTCATCATTTCTCTACAAGTGAGACTATATGCACAACATTTAGCCACCTGGTGATTTGGGAAGAAGGACCAAGGTCATTCTGAGAATGTGTATGTTGTGATGGGAAATTGATGTTTTTTCTCATTATGAACACATACATTGAACCTTTCACAAAGTTCCTGAATGTTCCTACTTAAGCTAACTGATCTTTTTCTGTGGAAATGGTGAGTTTTCAAAGAGAGTTCTGTTTTCAAAATGCGGTCAAAATACATTGGGGTTTCAAAAATGCATGCCAATAGTTTCGATATGACCACCAAATTTTCAAAACTATACCTACAGAGCCCCTTCTAGGAAGCTTTGTAACATGAATTTCATAGTTGTTGTAGGACAAGTGATTCCGTATCATTTTTTATTTGAATTGCGTGGTGCAACCTTCCCAAAAACAAGATAGGTGTGTAAAAACTGTTGGACATTCTTGCGGACCTTGTCCGCGCTGATTTCGACGAAATTGACCTCGGTGACCTTGTCAAAAATGAAGGTATCCTTCGAACAAGCATGGTTTAGGGAGTCTTCTTGGAGGGCCATCCCAGATAGTATAGTAACCACCACGTATAAGCCATGTAGGCCATTTGGAAGGGGTCCCACAATACTAAGGGGACCAAAACAAACCGTGCGTATTAACCACTTACAAGATCTTACAAGTCATGGATTGATCCTCCAATTGTTTGGTTTTTGGAGACATTTCACAGTTGACGTTTTCCCTCGGTGATGGTGTTGTTTAGTGAATCTCCAGGTGCATTTTGTTGTTGATTTTGTTCATCCTCTTCGTGCACTCTCCCAGCTCGACTGAAAATGCTTGGAAATGGAGAGGTTCTGAAATGTGAATGTGATTTAAAAGGGTCAGGATCATGTATGTGTGTAGTTATATTTGTGTGATATACGTCGAGTCATACATATTTGTGTTTGGTTCAGATTGATTTTCTCAAATTGCATGTTTGTTTGTATTTTGGTTGAGTTATAGATACATGCTAGGTGTGTGGTTTCAAATATTTGTTTAATGTTCACCCCTATTTGGGGAAGATTCCCATTTTGACCAATATTTTTCAGCTGGGTTGAAACCACCAACCGGCATGTCTAGATTGGAAGAAGTAGCTTTTGTACCGTGATGGCAGAGAGTTTTCTCTTTTTCCAGAAACCAACCTTTAGTGCTTTGAAGATACAAGTCTTCCGCCGGGCAAGGTTTAGGGGGCGGAAGTTTCCTGAAAGGGAAAAGACAAAAAATATATACGCCAACAAGAAAGAATGTGCCTATATATAGTGGTTAGTGACTTCGTGTAAAAGTGGATCTTGTGTGGGATTTCGGCTTGTGGTCTTTTGGGAATCTGTTTGTGTTTGGATCTATGATGATACCCCAATTTTCTCACCCCTTGGATGAAAGACTGCAAATCCGTTTGTTCGGAAAGCTTTGGTGATTCCACACACACAGAGTCGTCCCCCATGGAATTCGATGCCCATGACAGCAGTTAGGTATCTCAAAAAAACGGGTTAACGTGATATCGCCAGTGACTTGATCCTAAATGGATCCAACAAAATATTGTAGTTGAATGATTCCAAAGCCTTGGTTTTACCACCATTCTTTTAAGAAAATCACTGGTTGATCCCTTGTAAACCCATGTTGTGCATAATATAGATGCTCACCTACCATTTATTGTGTAACCTTTATGGAACCATCCCATTATTTGGCAAACATTATAGGTGATAAAGTGCTGGATTTGTCATAGCTCAAAGGCGGATATGTTTACCCAGCCCTGACCTTCCCTAGCACCTCAAATTTTGAGGTCGTACCAGCAGTTACCTCAGATGGGATGGAGGTTTTTAGAGGAGTCAGATCATGAAATCTACAGTGCGTTCATGTTTTTGGAAGCAACCAAATAGGCAGATCAATGTGATATTCTAGGATGCTATGGTCCCTTGTTTTGACTTGGTTATGTCCAAACATGGAGCACTAAGAACACTGATCTATGATGCAATCATTTCTTCATCAGTTTCAGCATTTTGCTTATCCTTGATTCATCGAGACATTGTCATTGTCCTTGATGTTTTTCAAAGGATGCATCAGCAAAATCATGTGTTTCAGGTGCGAGCAGCTATGTTTGAGAGATGCTACAAATTCGTACTGCAATCTATACATGATTGTAGTTGCTTGGTTAGCCATCTACTCATCAATATGGATGATATGGTATCAAATACAGTTTGAATATCTCATCTCATTTTTTACTCATTTGCTGCCATTCGTGTCATGGTCAGATGCAGCCGGGCACCTAATTCCAGCTTGAATATCAACGACATATTTAATTGTACACCCCCCGAAAACGAACACATGGTTCAATTGAAAATCACCCCCGGTTGAAAAGGTTCAAATCATCTGAACCAAACCTCTGCATGACTTGGGGGGTTCCAGCCCTTGGTTTGCTTATTAGTTATATGTTCAAAAAACCCCTTGAACATTAACGGCTGGAACCGAAAAAAAAATACCCCCTTAACCAAAAGGTTCCAAGCATCTGAACCATCCGCCTCCATGACTTTGGGGTTCCAAACCTCCCATGACTTTGGGGGTTCCAAACCTTCATTTTTTTGGTGCTCTCAGGGTGCTGCGGCTGCGGCCTTGTATTTCAAGAAGGAGAAGGCCCCACGGAAAACACCGGAAAGACTGTTTTTGGATTGCAGGAGTGTAAAAAGTTATGAGAATCCCTGAGGTTTTGCAGGATTTTATCATATGATCATAGTTGAAATGTAAACTGCAAACCCATATGTAAAAGGTGAATTAAAATGACTACTAGGTCCTTAGTCACAGTCCAATCGTCACTTGGAATAAACTGGTTGGATTTTCTTTTTTTTCAATAGGGACAGGTACATCTACCGTTCATGGTGGATCTTCCAGCAATTACCCGGTTATATAAATTGTATAGAGAGTATTCTGATATGATGCAATTTATGTATGTACGCATACATATAGTATATGTAAACTGATTTGTACCTAGGTGGCGTTTCAAAGAAATCTTACTTTGCCCCGCGCTCCTTGGGGGTTGCATGATTCAATTTAACGGGTACAAATGTTTTTCAATATGTGGCTTGTTTGCTATACATACTTTACTTGTTGCATTATCCTTCTGTTTATGGAATTGAATCATGATTTTGTGTTTGTTTTCTGAAAAACCTGTTGTTGTTGTTGTTGTTGTTGTTGTTGTTGTTGTTGTTGTTGTTGTTATCTAATTACAATTCTTCGCAAACATATCGTTTGTAGCTTCTCGCTATGGGGGATACCGTCTGAGCTTGTTGTTGTGATTGTTTTTGTTGGCATCTTTTTGAGGTCACCATTCAATTAGGACAGCCTTTCCTAAAATAGATTAAGCCTTTGTGGAAGATACTGTCGTGGAAAGTCTAAGATGGATTTGCGTGAACTGTAGTGACAGATGACCCCAAAAGGAAGTTGACTGTAGGAGGAATCCTCCACAAAAACAGCCTTATTGCATGAAGTTCGAGTTTTGTGGAATATCTCAATATCATCATTCAGATGGATTGCTCCCTTCATGTTCATAGGCGTTTGTGCTTTTGGCTTTTCAATCGACCGCGGCTTGGAAATTCACAAAAAAAGCACTGGTGATGTGTTGGTTTGAGAGAACTTACACAATTGAGATGGAAAGTGATGAAAGCGTCCGAGTGTACATCGTGCAGAACCTTTTCGTGGAATATATTATATACCGCACATTTTTCTTCAACCCATATCCAAAAGGTGCAGTTTTCATTTGGTCACCCCCCTTGTAGTCAAAAGAAAGGCATATTAACCCTGGAATGGAAGACTAGTTTGGGATGGCCTATCTTTAGGTGCTAACTATGTTAGTTTCAGGGAGGGTAGTACCAGTGCCACAATGTTCATTTACGATGCTTAGCATTCCTCAAGAATCACCTCACAATTCAGGTTTCCGAATCAAGATATCCCACAGCAGGTGTTCCTGGAGCATCCAACAAGATAAAGTGGGCCGAATTCCTGTTACACCGTGGTGAAAGTAGATGGCGCAACTCCCATGTATGTTTTGTATATGGGCCCCTTACTAAGCCACATTTTGGGAGTTGCTCCATCTACTTTCCAGGTGGTATATAAGTAGGGTGAAATCACTCCACTTGTAGAGGTGAAATAACTTCAGTTACCTATTTATTTTCGTTTGTAGGGGCTACCGATGCCACTCCGAATTGGAAGGGAGTACGGCTGTTTTTCAGGCCCATCGGCTGATGCCATTTCAGACGGTCGTGCTAGGAAACACCAGTACTTGGATGTTCCATGAAGTTAGCAACTGGCTATAGTAAATGGGTTATTTCACCTTTGACCCTAACTTCCAACAAGACATCCAGAAACATCCTTCGCCAGGTCTTCCATTATATGGATAAAATTCCGCCAAAGAAAGCACCTCACTTTGCCTATAAAGCCCTTGATTATGTCCAGGCTTAGTTGGGAAACGGGATTGAAGAGTGAGAAGCGGTAGGCACGGTTTGAAAAACACACCATCCATTTATTGTAAGTTTGCGATATGGACAATTCCTTTTCTTGAGGTTGACACGGATTTTTCAAAATGACATCTTGCGCAATGTAATGAGATCACCTTTTTTTTTTGATGTTCCATCTCGTATCGAATCTGATTATGCAGTCATACCCTTTATCTTGGGCGATTTCGACAATCAACTGATGGATGTTGGAAGCCACGAATTTTTTGAATGTGTTTTGTTGTTTGCAATTCTAACTTTCTTGTTTAACGAGTTTTTCCATGGGCGTCATTTTTTCCCTATCCATTTGTAATCTGTATTTTGTTTTTGAATACTGCAGTAACATATATTTGTATATGATGTGAATATATGTGGTTCTTTGCTTTTTTGTTTTTGTGTCTACTCGAGGAGAATCCGCAGTTGGCGATGTACGTATTGCCGGTGAACTCAGAACATGTTCATCGACCATGGATATGTGCTGGGGTCTAAACTCCCATTATTTCCATGTAGTAGGGGTTGGTCATCAACCCAATAATAGGGGTTTATATACCCATTATAAGGATTCCCTACTAAAGGTGGAATGACCATTCCCAATATAGGGAGTGGATCGACCCTGGGCACAGATGGTTGATGATGTGTTTTCGGCCATTTTGAGCAATGAAAAAAAAAACGTTTTTTTCTTTTATAGGGGATTATACTACCCAGTTATGTGGAAATTATAGTAAACCATTATAAACTACAAACCATTATAAGGATCCCTACTTAAACAATCGATATTCAATGGAAAATATTCGAGTTTGTTTTTATGTGTTTTTATCCGTGGCCCCCGTCCCAGGATGACGGTCACAACCCCCAAGCTTTTTAGGGATCTAGTACTAAGAAATGGAATACTGTAATCCTTATGGTCACTGTTCCTAGTAGGGGGCCACACCTAACTGCTATACATGTTCTATTCCTAGGGATCCCATCACCTTGTCAGATGATGATTGGGGTGTATTATAATCACTTCCGAAATGCAAGGTATTTAGGTTCCATTACCATTCTCAGAAGGTGATTGGATCCCTAGGGTATGAAGTGTAGCAGTTGTTTTTCTTTATTTTGACTTGTTGTGTTGATGAGAGTGGTTGGAGTGTAAAGGCCTCGTCTTTGTTGGTGTGGCGTAAGGGAAGTTTCAGTAGGAAGTGCTGTTTGGCCCTCGTAAACAAACAACAAACTCCATCATTGGTGTTATGTGAAGGAGATCTATAAATTGGAAATCACATGTCTCAACATCAACATGTCAGATTGTTTCTTAGATAGGTACTGTACACCAAAAAAATGGGTGAAACCTGGGCATATTCAACATTCAAGAGCCCAAAGTGGGGTTAAAACGCCGACGGTCGGTTGGTTGGGAGTATATTTCACTTGGGGATACGACAAACCGAAACGTTGGGGACCTCATTTGTTACTGGAACGGAGGCATTTTTGTTGGAGGCATGTGTTCATGAGTCATCAGTTGTCACTTGTCCGTGAAACATCTCCAATGTATACTACGTATCTAGAGATGTACCCTACTAATGAATGGTACTGAATTTCAAAATCTTCCGCCAACAAAAACAACAATCCCTACCTTCCACGTATCAAGCATCAACCTGCTTGATTGCCAAACCTCCCCACATCTCAACGAAACACATCCCAAATTCCATTCCCTGCTTGTCACGTAGTACGGTGTGAAAGCCTGTTACGGTGTCAGTTGTTCAACCTGATTTCAGGATGGCTGTGAGCGCCGTGTCGCTCTTGGGGATGTTGATTAGTTGTTGTTGTCGATGTCGATCTGGACCTGGCTACTCGGTGCAGCATTGGGGTGGGTTGGGTTGCAAACAGGAAACTACAGCAGGAACTGGCTGACAAAACGCCAATTAGGCCAACCTTTAAACTTTAAACGTTTTGGGGATCTCCATATTCAGTAGGGAAACAAAAGACTTAAACTTTTAGTTCATGGACCTTTGGCTGAGTAAGTTGGGGGTGAGATGATATTTTTGGTCAACAAGTTTGAAGAGATAAACACCAAGCTCAAACGCTGAGAACAGGCGTTGAGTTAAGAGGCCATTTTAAGGTGTGTGGGGGGGGGCCCCTTATTATTTTGATACGCACTATAGAGGCACTTTGGTTTTGCAAACCGGATCTATAATGAGGTTCTAGAGTAGATTCAGTAGTATCAGTCTCAGTTCAAGGTGTTAGAACCTCCAGATACTTCATGGCTGAAGTATGTTTCATAATGTTTCATATTGTTCTTATTGGAAAACCGAACATATGGATCATCTTCATTCATGTGTGTGTGTGTGTGTGTCAAACGTGCCGAAGGCACAAAATTGGTCAACCAGTTTGGTTAGACACACTGCTCTTGGTCTGATCCCGTTTGAGGGCGTTTATACATTTTATAGTTGAACATCGCCCCAAGAGCATAAAGTGCTGGTAATCGACCTTCATCCACCGTTTTTTTAGGGATGTTAGGGATGCAATCAAGGGGGCTATTTATCACTAAGTCCATTTATTTTCATGTTTTCCATTCGATGCAACTTTGTTTACCAAGCCTTTGCCTTCGTAGCTTAAGGTGGTCTTTCTTGTTATTAATGATTTCATGATATTGACTCTCAAAATCGCGAAGTGCCTTTGACCTTTGCATCCATCCAAAATCATCCACCTTTTTTGTTGAGGAAAACATCGTCCTATGGGATATGAATCCTTGACCGAGTGCGGCTCTCAACAAACATGTGTTTTGTAGGATTTGATTGGCACTGTTTTGTGACATATAAGTCCAAAAAGGAACATCTTTCCGGTTTGGGAAGCATATGCCTGTCTTGAAATCTAGAGGGTGGGGTACCTTTATTTCCAGTATGTTTGGATCTCCAGGTTGTTTCTCTTGGGGTGCTGGTTATACGTTTTGAGTGCAGTTTGATGTGTTTTCCATCCCATGTTGTGAAAGAGAATTTGTTGCACCTGTTCACTCTAATTTGAGTTTGTTCTGGAAAATTATAGTCATAAACACTTAGTAGAGACTGCCGAATCTTCAAAAAAAATGAAATGCAAACAAGCAAAGTTTAGCAGATTTGTGCTACTGCTAGTTGATCTTGTCAAGTTTTTTTGAAGGTACATAAAAGAAAGCCTTTTGGATTGAGTGTTGTGTGCCTACACAGCTTATTTTGTTCCAGGTAATACAGCAGACTATAATTGGTCCCCCACAATGGATAGGTTGAACAGCGTCATACTCCAATGCTACTGGGTGTGGGGCAAGTATAAAGAAGCATTGGCTTTTCATATATTTCACAAGGGGCATGAGCAACCACCTTGTTTACTCATGCCAGGATCTTTTTGAAATTTACCTATATTTGGAACGAGGATTCTGGCTAGTTGATATTATGATGTCAACTCCGAGGTTGTTCAACAAGTTTTCTTTTGAATGATATGATTTAATTGATAGTCTACTGCCCACCTGAAGTTTAACATAACCCCCTGAAAAAGTCACCTTGCGAAAAGGAGTTTGCATTCTTCCAACCATCATTTTTGCAGGGGGTGTAGTCCCATCCTGAAAAACCCAGCCAAACTACAAGGTGTGCCCCCCTACCAGATATAACTGGAGTTATAACTCCTATAAGTACCGTTATAACCCCAGTTCCCCATTTATGTTCGGCCATTTATAGGGATTGTATATAACTCCGTCTAAAACGATCGGCTCGGGGAGCCCACCTTGTAGGGGCCCGTTCCCCCATTTTGGAACCTGGCGAACAGGCGCGTTTGGTGTTGTGCCGCACGGACCACCTCTCGCATGGGTGGACGAAGAGATGATGCCAGGACGTGGCGACTCGTTGGTTCGGAGCGTGAGAGTTCTGTTGGTTAGGGGCACTATCAAATCAACATAAATCAACCACAACGCCGTAATTTGAAAAACAAGCATGTGAACATGTTGTGTGATTAGTGATTAGGAGCTTGGGGCTTGATAACTAAATTATTTTGTAAATATTCAATGTTACTTGTGGCTTATTATGAACAGTTCTATATTTGGAATTGTCTTACTTAAGGAACTGAACGAATCATGGTTTACTTCTTGGATGATTATGCAATTTAAGGTCGAGTTCCCATTCCCTCGGGACGATTTGGGACCACGTGAAAAAGCGTGGGAAATCCCAACTATATATAACATGACTGGCTGGAAAATTCCAACAGAATGAATGAGCCGATGTATCTCCTATTTCAAAATGGTGATTTTCTATTGACATTTGGGGTGTAAACCTTCCTGTGCCATTATACCTGGATGGGCGGCAGCCACCGCGACCGGATGAAGGTGTCTCAGCCTGCCTCTTATGAAATTGGTGGTGGACCCATCGGTCTAACCCAAATGTGTATAGCAGCTGTTAGAGCTTAACGCCTCCCCCTGGGGTTTTGAAAAAGCACATCTTAGTTGACCTCATGAAGAAACGCCAAATAGATACGGTCCGGTTAGATAGTTTTTTTAATGAACATATGTAGGTGGAGTGTTCTCTATGGTTTAAGATTTAGCTATATTGTGATTGCCAATTTATTGTGCAGAGATTTGTGATTTGACATATATTTTATATTTTACACACTTGGAATCCTTGGAAGATCTATACAAGGCTACAAGTCTAAATTCGTACAAATTATGTACACTCAGATTGTGTTTCAGCCCAACAGCTGTCCTCTCTTCCAATGAGTCGTCTTTTTGTCGGAAGGACTGCATGTTGTGCTTACCAGCCGCTGCAGCAGATCGAGTCAGGACCAAGGGGCAATTTTTTTTGTCGGAAGATGAGTCGGTAAATTCAACCCATGCGAAGCCATTGGATATGTCCTTAAGATTTCGGGAAAAAAATCCTATAATATCCTATTGTGGCACATGGGAAGGGAGTTGGGATGTTTCCAGTTGTGGGGATGGGAAGGCCTAAGGGATGGGATAGTTTCGACCATATAATCCTACTCAACCCTGAGAAAGGTCGATGGATTCTTAGGGGAAGTCGAATCACCCATTTTGGGATGAGACAAGTCGGACCTAAACATTCCTTATAAACATGCCGGACTTGTGTCACCAGATTTATGTTTTGCGAAGACTAAGAACGGAAGATTCATTGAACCTAACAAGGGGTGGTGATTTCCCTTCCTGCAAAAATTTGCCAGTGTTCTCCAGTATGGTTGATTCTTGTATTTGTAGTGTTTGGGCAAATTATTTCCGAGCAAACCCTCGGTTGGTCACGCCAAATAGTCGTGATTGTAAGGGAATCCCACCCAAAATGTTGCTGAAATCCAGGTTTTTCTGAAATTATACAAACATTTGCCTAGGTTTTCCCTCCCTGAAAAGCTAATATAGCACCTGAAACACTTGGGTTGGAAGCTAAGTTTCCTTTTGGAAATCCTTGTAGGTGCCATGTTAGTTTCTGGGAGAGTATCTATAGATGGTAGTAACTCATGGCATTTACGTTACAAACTTCAACCTTTCAATCGATCGGGACAACAAGGACGGGTGTGGTGTACTACCCTAACTACCCCGTGTGGGCCCCATGGTATTTTTTCCAGGTGTTCTCGGCCTAGGGATTCTTTTTGGGCCTTACAACCCTATCAATACTCACTATATTTTGGGGCTTATATATATGTTGGGATTTCCCATGACGTGAGGGGGCACACCTTGGGATTCAGGGGCCCACATCCCCAAGTATCCCCTGAGGGCCCACGATTCCTAGGAGCTGGTGAGCCTTTGATGCCCAACGCAACGGAGCTTCAACAAAGGCTTGGAGGAACCAGGGAAGGCATCCAAATAGGGCATCCAAAAATCACCTGGATTTTTTTGTTCATTTCTGTTGGGAAATGTCTGATAAAATTTCTGAATTACATTTGGTGTAAGTTGCAGATTCAAGTTGTGTTTGATTGACCTTTTTTGCGTGAGGGTTAAAACAAGATGTTTGTTTTGTTGTTGTTGTTGTTGCTGTTGTTGTTGTTGTTGCTGTTGTTGCTGTTGTTGTTGTTGTTGTTGTTGTTGT
Organism: Breviolum minutum Mf 1.05b.01; assembly: GCA_000507305.1. Classification (NCBI taxonomy): domain Eukaryota; class Dinophyceae; order Suessiales; family Symbiodiniaceae; genus Breviolum; species Breviolum minutum. The sequence continues at coordinate 232,150 of DF239074.1, read as the reverse complement.
TGTTGTTGTTGTTGTTGTTGTTGTTGTTGTTGTTGTTGTTGTTGTTGTTGTTGTTGTTGTTGTTGTTGTTGTTGTTGTTGTTGTTGTTGTTGTTGTTGTTGTTGTTGTTGTTGTTGTTGTTGTTGTTGTTGTTGTTGTTGTTGTTGTTGTTGTTGTTGTTGTTGTTGTTGTTGTTGTTGTTTTCTTGTCTACATTTATATATGTTTTGTTGAGATCATAATGCAAGATTCATTGACAGTATTTCAACATGTCTGTCCACACATTATTGTGAAAGCTTGATATACGTTTCCCACAACCTCTAAACGGATATAACTTGGGACTACCCCTCACCCAGTAGCAGCCACCACCAAGATTATTCCTTTTTTTAGCAGGCAATCCCTATAAGTTACTGGGTGGGGGGTAGACCAAGGATATAACACACGTATGAGTATCGGACAAAATGGGTATGACCAAAGTAGTATTGAGAGGGTCGTGGGGTTGCCGTTGCTGCAAAACCGATAGGGGCCCACCGTAAAATGATACCCAAAACGATACCCTCAGGAAGGTTTGTACAAGGTGCCGCCACTGAAAACCGATAGGGGCCCACCCTACTTAAGGATGTCCATTCGCCATGTACCAAATGTTGTCCGTAATTCAAATCTATAAAGATATATATGCTATATACTTAAAAAAAAAAACAGGCTATTTAGGGTATATCTTAGCATCAATATCCCCACCCCAAACAAAAACAACTGCTAGTTTCCCTACCCTAAAAATCAACCACATTTCCCATCTTGATTTTTTTTTGGAAAAAACATATCTTCCCTCAATTTCTGGGTGGGTCTCAAAAACCACCTCTTTGCATCACAGCACTTGACAGGTAATGTCGCGTGGCTGTGGTTCTCACCACAGGCCCAAGTCAGACAGTTGACTGCTTGGATGGATTTCCAGTGGCAAAAAAACTCAGGTGTGAGATGGTTTTTTGAGTTCATCAATTTGGAGTCCGGAAGTAATACGTATGAATTACCTTCCCCCCCCGAATGTTCCATTGAAAGGGACCATGTTAAAAGGAATTTCATCTTCCAACCATCGACTTTCACGAGATATCTTAGTTTTCAGAGGAGTAGCAATAAGACAGCTTTTTGAGTGCAAGCTATTGAAAAAACTCCTATGTATTACATGTTTTTATTTATATGTATTATTTGTGATTTGTTATTTCTCTGAATAGATGAGTGTATTTTGTACCATCATCTCTCATGTTCTTCTAGATTAGTATATTTACACCTTCATGTTGCTACTGTGCGAAGTGATGAGTCATGCGTTGTTCGATGTTTGTTGCTGGATGAAAGTTGACCCTTGGAAGGCGTTTTGATGGACGGGCCGGGCCGTGTTTTCAAAATCCGCGTAGCTGCAGAAAAACATTACCTGGAAAAATAGTGACTGAGTAACTGATGAGATGTTGAGAACCAACGAAGCATTGTGCATCCATTTGGTCAAATTATAGCGACTATGATCACAAATGTTATGGCCCCCAAAAAGTATAGCGAATAGGAACCGAAATCCCCTTATTTCAAAGAAATATTAGGTTGGTGAAATATATTCAAATAATATGAACCTATTATAATTTGGCCAGATCCATGACATGGATCTCCACTAGGTCTAGAGAGATGTCGACTTTGGTGGATTTGGCGATTCTTTTGAACGTTTGGACGAGTAAATCTATGGGATATGATATATTCGTGTTTTTGTTTTCCAGGTTTCGCTCATGTTTTATCTCTTGCAACTGGGTGCTGATGTTTTCTTTATTGTCCAGCACCTTGAGCTGCTCGTATTTCGGTCACATCTCAATGTAGAGTGACACAAATAAGGCTCGCGAAGTGTTCCGAAGACAAGATGGTATTCATTTGGTGAAATTATAGCGACCTCACACGGCCTCACCCCAAATGGTGGTTTAGTAAGGGAAATGTCCTTATTTCAGGGAAATCTAGGTTGGTGAAATATTATTTCATTTGGCCAGATTCATGAGTTGATTGGTTGGTGGTTTCATGTTGTTGTTTTTTTTTTGATTTGCAAGCCTACCTGGGGGAAATGATCCAATTTGACTTGCGCATATTTTTCAAGATCGGTTGGTTCAACCACCAACTAGTTGATTGGGTGATGATTCGTTGGATGTTTTTTTGTTGGCAAATGTCATAAGAACCGAGCCACCAAACCTCCTAAGGATTAAAAAAACATGAGGATGGTTGGAGCCGGCATTGGGAAATGTCATTAAACAAATGGGAACTCATATGCTATCTAGGTTTGGGGTAATATTCCTATTATATATATATATTATATATATATATAGTATGTAACTTTTTTTTTATGAATATTGATGGATTATACAAATAAACAACTTGCATGAATTTGCACAGATGTCTTCATCCAATGATGAGTTTTGTGGTGGTATGGGTCCCCGTGGTTGGGAATTTTGGCATTCCCTTAATGGATTGTGAACGAACCATGAAAGGTTCGTGAATCTGTGTTAGGCTAAGCATTTGTTCAGATCAAGCGTGTGTCCAGGTCAGATCATAAGGTCATAAGGTGTAACCATGGTGGAGCCCAATGACTAATGATAGACCTTTTTTCTAATTAATGGTACACTTCAGAGCGCCACTTACTTGAGTATTTTTCTTGCTTGTCAAATATATCGAGTTTCTTTAAAGTCACAGGAAAATTCGGACCCGTTTAACCATAGGAACTCCATGTGTTTGTTCGAAAAAACAAAAGGATCAGCTTTGTGAGTCGAATGCCTCCCAAAAAATAAGCCGGGTGGGCCTTCAACAGACACGTCACACAACGGAAGGGACCTCGGGGGTTGGCTTTTTCATGATAATTGTTCAAGAAGAGTGGCACAAAAAATTAGCTGGGTGGTGGCAACTCAAATATTTTCTTATTTTCACCCCTACCTGGCAAAAGGAGATCCAATTTTGACGAACATATTTTTCAAATGGGTTGGTTCAACCACCAACCAGTTAGGAGTTTTTTGGATGAAATGATGATGAAGTGTTTTTTCTTGTACCGTCCAGGGAATTAACATATCCCCCTGATAAGGCATATTTGAAGATGATTTTCCTTTTCCCCAGGTGGGATATGTTGATTTCCAGGAGGGTATTTCAAAACAAAAATGATACAAAGCGCATCATGGAACCCGATCGAAACCACAAAAAATCCGAGGGTTTTCATTGGACAAGGGGAGATGGGCCAAGAACGACGCCGTGAAAAACAACATCACACCAAACAAATAATTTAATATGAATCAATAATTTATTCTTAGTACGTGTGATGAATCACTTGAACATGCAGGAAGAGCTATTTGCTATCTTTCAGATTCCACACAAATTAACAAGCAGTATATCTATACTAAAGTGGTTGAGATTTAGTATTATTGATATATGTATTTATTAGCAAGGTTTTCCACCATCTTATACTTCAAATTTGAAGATCAGATTTTCATAGATTTTCTGAAAAAAAGATGAACGATTTTTTTGTTTTTAAAGGTTATATTTTGTCACCTCCAACCCCCTAAGGAGCGGCCATGTAGCCACCACTCCTTCCACAGGGCCATTTCTCTCAAGGAGGGGGCTCCCACACTCTTTCCAAGCCGGAGGGATGAGGATGGAGTCACGAACATCTTCAGCTCACGAACGGCCAAATGGATCAATGGCCAAGCTTGAAACTTTTGGGGATTACATATTTTTGGTAAGAAAAATGTCAAGTGCAAACGGCTTTTATTTTCATGGTCTTTTTTTTGTTGAGTAAGTCAGTTTTTGTTGTGGCTGTTTTGGTTGGGACCTGCTGAAAACGTTGGGGCGAAGTATGGTGAAGGATGATTTGGGGCGAAGTATATTAGGATGATGATGATGATGATGATGATGATGATGATGATGATGATGATAGCTTTGAGTATGGTCCGATGATTTTCAGGGAATGCCATTCATCGAATTTTTGGGCAACCATTGCGGGTTCAAAGATGATGTCATGTAATTTCCTGGTTTATAATATCATATACATAATACATATACATATAATATATATATATGTGTATAGTTTATACTTGATAGCAGTNAAACCGAGCGTGTAGACTGATCTTTTAAAAGCAAAGGCTTTGAGATCTTAAGGGTTCAGCCTGTAGGGGACCTGTACACAGGCTCAAAAGCAAGACCGCCAGGGGCAAAAAACTCTGCAGGTTCGTTTCGTACCCAGTGACCGATTCAGTTCCTATGTGGGTCGATTTCTAAACGGTTCCTTTCCGGTTCGGTTCCTCATGGTTCTAGAATCCCAGTTCGTATCGATTCGTAGGCTCCCTGTGATAGTTCTGAGTGGGAGTGCCATGAGCTTAAGCACAGCTCTTTCGTGGAATTGAGAACACTCATTCGCAAAACTACAGCGGCGTTTCACGCCGCGTTTGTTGATGATGGCTTCCTTCCTTATCCCGTGGATCCCGGCTTTCCTAGAAGATTTGGGCCCATCTTTTTTTTTCTGACCAAAAGTTCGAAACCGTGGTTTCCCTCGCTGGAAAAAAGCGCAGGCCAAAAGGACACGCTTAAGCGCTTGGGGTGTGGAGGGGTGTGGGTTTCCAAGTGATGAAAGGCAAAAAACAACCAGGTGAAGCGGCTGGACATGGGGTTCTATTAACCCCCAAAACATGTATTGTATCCAGAGGATGGTTTTGAATTCACCGCAAAATGGATTCCCGTTTGTAAGTATCTTAACTTCTAACTTGCTACATTCGCATATGTGGTGACAACATCCAAGAAAAAAATAGGTTGCATGACATTTGGATCATGCAACCTCTTGCAGCGGTTGAGGGCCAACAAAAACACTCCGATACACTAGTGATTTAGTCAAAACTCAAAACCCTTGATCTGACTGTACAATGATTTCTGTCAGGGTTAATTGACAGAGACTCTTATTCAGTTTTTGATGTTTGAAGGTGTTCGAGTTTTTGTTGAAGTTTTGATACAGCACCCTCCATCATTTCGTTGAAGGCAGCTGAATCAAGTTTGGTTTCGGAACGTTTGGGTTTCGACTGCCGGCAGGTATTGTTCAAGTGGATCTGTGAAAAGGACTCCCTCAAAGTCCGTTGAACCTACCATCCATGAAACCAATAGCTCGCCCCTGAAAATGGATGGTTGCAAGTTGGAAGATCTAAATTACGATCCCAATCCTCCACCAAAGGATGTGTTTTGATACAACCAGGATGCATCTTGTTGCTCCATGTTTTTTTGATTGCCAGGGTTGAAACAAACATGAGCGGGAAAGTTGCATGAAGAAAATCTGGTGAGTACTTTTTTTCAGGAATCATTACAGTAGCCATTTTGGGTGGTTTTTCCGCAATAGATTTGTATGGTAATTTTGAGAGATTCCCCCCCGTAAGTCAGTGAAATTGGGAAGGTACCCCTGGAAGATACCCCTTAAAAGGAGTCCCTAAAAATCCCTTCAAATGGTTTTAAAATGAGGATAAATGGGGGTTAATCCTCCAAAACAGGGGTTAGGGTACCATTCCAGGGTCCCTGGGTAAAATCTCCGAGTAAGAGTGCATTGTTGGGGTTGGTAAAATATGTCCGTGACCCCCTTGTTTACCATGTCTTTCCGTTAGCTCGGAGCATACCGTTTTCCCCATGGTCTTTTTGGGAACATGGGTGTATCCGATGGGGGTACCTCTGAAGCCATTGTGGTTCGGGGTTGGGGGGTTCGAAGAATGGACGGTGGATGCATACTTGGTATAGGATAGATGGGAAGCAAATATTTAGCAACTTACTTAGGGGTCCGTTGGGATTCGGTCCCATTCGGTTTTTGATGGATATTAATATTCCCAGCAGCAAAAGGGTCAAGTTGAAAACTTGTATATCTAGAAGTCTGGACATTGGGTTTTTATGAAATGGGGAACCGCTTGAAGATCAACCCGTGTCATATGGAGTCCTACCACAGGGATGATAGGTAAACTAAATGCCTGAAGCAAGAAGATGAAGCAACAGATTCCCCACCTTCAAAAATTGCTAAGAAAACATTGACATCACAAGAAAAAAAAACAAACGCAATTTACCCTAATGTTTGTTCATTTTTGCCCAACAAAATTGACATCCAAGACAAACAAAACATCACATGCCTTCACCCAACTTCGAATGATCTCAAACATCAGCCAACCGATGAGCATGGCTACGACGACATGGGCTCAGGTGCCCTGAAGTCGTTGGAGATTTTTTTTGAAAAAATGTTGTCCTTGTTTTTTTGGTTGGGAAGCACTACATAGTAAATATACCTCACTGTATATATAAAAATATATACCTTGGAAGTCCAACCACCATCTTTTACGGGTTGTTTTACGAACATACCATTTTTTATAGGTGTTTATTGTCATCGAAGAGGTTTTGGTGGTTGAGATGGGATGGTTACCCGACACGACGTCATATTTTCAGCCGGAGATACATTTGTTCCAGTCGGCCCATCATTTTTGACATCAATTCGTTTAGTTTTTGGGGGTATATCTTAATTTCAATGTAGGAATCCCTATGAGCATAGTAGGTGTTGCAACTTCCCAAAAACTTCTCAACTGCTTTAAAATCATATACATTGGGGTACAGTGGGAATACAACATCATCACTCACTAATTATTAGGGATCCTTTATCAGCCTTCATGATCCACTATCAGCCTCCATGATCCACTATCAGCCTTCATGATCCACTATCAGCCTTCATGATCCACGAATGTGTGTTTTGGCAGGACCCAAACTACACGTATATATTTCAATGTACGAATCCAAGTAAGATGATGATCGTTACTCACAAGGTGGTATGGGCTCTGGATTCAGATTCTTAATCCATTTACACTCCCTGAAACTGACACCTGAAAAGTTGTTGGTTGGAAGATATGTTTTTCTTTTATGATGACCGTGATGGCTTTTTTGAAGGGGTTCTGATAGTTGCGGTGAGTGTAATGTTCTTTTCTTCTATCTAGAATTCAGACTACAGTTTGATTTCGAGTTGATTTTGTGTTCTCTAAGATCCCTCTTTCTTGTATTTCGATGAGCTCTCTTTTTGCGTCCTCACGTGCAATGCTTCTTCTTGGGTCAACGTGATATAATGCCTTTTCGCGATTTTCGGGGGGGCCCTCAAATCCTATGAAGTCTTTAGAAAGAGGGAACAAGGTTGGAATCAGGTTTGTTTCATTTTGAGACAGACTCTAATATCAGTTTTATATTGATATTCATAAATATTCTATGTATCAAATTCAAGACATGATACGAAGGTTCACGTTCGTAGATCGGAAGTTTTCGAACCAAACTTCCTTTGATGACTAAACATTTGTGATTACCACCTTGACCTTAAACATGGAACTTGAAAATCAGCCCCTGGAAAAGGAGATTCCTTTGGAAACCATCATTTTCAAGTATCATGTTGAACTTCCGCATTTGTGCCCCCATCCTGCCAGGTGCTTCATGCAACTTGATGACATTTTGAAACTTTTAAGGTGGGGCGTTTTTTGGGAGCAATCAACGGATGAATGGAACAGCGCCCGTTCTACCTATCTCCGGCAACTTAGACCTTCAACGGTGCTCAAATCGCCCTCTGTGGAAACTGGCTCCATGATGGGTTTTTGGATCAGTAAATCGGTGAGTAAAGACGTGGATTTTTGCAGGGTGAGAGAGGCCCCTATGAGGGTGGGTGTTTCCTTCATTTAGGTTATACTCTCTCTCTCCCTCTCTCTCTTCTTCGTGTCAGTTGCCTCCTGGAAGAAAGAAACCGGTGGAGTAGAGTGCGGACTAGAACCTGAAGTATCTCCAAGCTTTCAATTCACCCGGTGTGCATGCAAGTGGATGGATCATGGAGTTGCAGGGGCTACGCTACACGAAGAGCGCGGATGAGCCGATGAAAGAAATGATGTTCGCAGATGGGACGGGCAACCATGTGCGGCTGTGTGCTCTGGGCAACATTAGGAGCTACCCCATGAAAGCGATAACAATGCAACTGAAACGGGACCATCATCCCTTAATTGGCCAGACAGGGATGTTTGTGTGGGTGCGGTGTTTGCGGTTTGTAACTTGCAACCTTGTTATAATGTGTACATTATGTATCCTTCAAAAGAAGGAAAGAACTGCTGTTGCAATAATTACAACATATATGTATATATATATATATATTATGTATTTGTGTACACATTTTTATTTTATTATCATATTGCTATTGTGTAATACTTTTTAGATTTTAGACTTTACGTACTCGCTTGTCCTAGTATCAAAACACGCGATGTTCAAGTTTCAAACCCTAATGATGAGCCAAATGGAGTGCGTCTTTGCACTGTGAAGGGATGCCTTTCCACAGTACATGTGGTGCATTCTACTTGTTCCCGGGGGTGTAGGTACTATATTACTATATTTACTATTTTCAACCCACATATAAGTTGTTCAACACTTCGAAACCATCCCAACTAATTTTCATTCAAAAACCATCTTACCCAAAAACATGCTTCTGCTATCATGAACCTTTCAACCCCAAAAAAATGCCACACAGTGGACGTGTAGTAAAGCCCAAATGTATGAACATGCTTCCTACCAAAGGTACTTTTGAAGATGATCAGGTTTTGTATATGTTAGTTCCCTAGAAGGTATTATTGCCATATTGGTTGAATCAATAACAATACTGTTGATGGAAGAAATCCCGCACCAGTTGGTATGTATAAAACCTTGTAAATAATGGGATATCTACCATATCAACTGGTGACCGCCGCATTTCTTCCATCAACAGCTCGCATTTTGAAAATGGATGATTGGAAGACAAGCCTTTTCAAAAACGGGAAGATGTGTTTTCAGGTGCGATTTAGGGATTTGAATCACTACCCTAAGAATCCTGACCCTCCTAATGACACCCCGAAAAGGGCCTTAAAACAGGTGGTTTTGACACCCCATGACATCCCATGGAGCCTTAGGGTAACAACAATAGTGTTGTCAAAAACAGCCAACCACCTCAACTGAACACTCGACCCAGACAGCGCTCCACCTCCTGCGATCGGACGCGACCTTTGGCGCTGGAAGGTTTTCAACTCCTTACGCAGGCGACGTTTGTACCAAGGGTTTCAAAATAGGGGATGGTCATGTTGTTGTTTTTTGTCCAAGAAACTTCCAACAGGACTCAATGAACATCACTGAACGGACCCTGAAAGAACCTGAGTATCGATCATCGAAGGAAGTTTAAATAGAAACTTCCGACAATATGGAGAGTTGAACAGCAGTAGTGGAGTAGTCAAGTCAGTCGACAGAAGATGCAATAGTCAGAAAGTTAGAAGAAAAGAAGATACATCCGCGCCAAATGTTAGAGAAGTCACGAAATGCTGTGTTTTTTCATAGATTCGTGTGTCGGGTCAGTCCAAAAGTAGGTCTGTTAAAGCGGCGGGTGCGGAGGTAGGTGCTGAGAGGTGACATCAAAAATTGCACGCCGCTGTGGCGAAAAGCATATTCGGAAGTAAAAATGTCAAAAAACTGAGGGTCCGGGACCACTTTTGGAAGTTCTGATGTCGCAAAATTGTACGCCGCTGTGGCGAAAAGCACATTCGGAAGTGAAAATGTTAAAAAACTGACGATCCGGGACCACTTTTTGAAGTTCAGATG
>DF239074.1:137207-222308 GCA_000507305.1 Breviolum minutum Mf 1.05b.01 | reverse complement strand
AAAATTGCATGCCGCTGTGGCGAAATGCACATTTGAAAGTCAAAATGTTACACAACTGTAGTCTTCGGACCACTTTTTGACGTTCTACTGTCGAAAAATGGCCTGCCGCCGAAAAGCACATATTCAAGTCAAAATGCCCAAAACATGACGTGTTTGGACCACTTTTGGAAGTGCAGATGTCGAAAAATTGCACGCCGCTGTGGTGAAAACCACATTTGCCAGTCAAAATGTACAAAACACCGCATGTTTGGACCACTTTTGTCTGTTTAAATGTCGAATAATTGTACGCCGCTGTGGCGAAATGCACATTTGAAAGTCAAAATGTACAAAACACCGCATGTTTGGACCACTTTTGTCTGTTTAAATGTCGAAAAATTGTATGCCGCTGTGGCGAAATGCACATTTGAAAGTCAAAATGTTGAAAAACTGTAGTCTTCGGACCACTTTTTGACGTTCTACTGTCGACGTTGTTGTTGTTACAAATCAGTTAATCAATTAGTCACTTAGCTTGTTAGTCATTTGGTCGAAAAGTCAGCTAAGCAGTTTGTCAGTCAGCCAGTCAGTCAAGCAATTAATCAATCAGTACGTCAGTCAGTTCGTCAATGAGTCAGTTGGTCCGTTAATGCGTTAGCGATTTGGTGAGTTTGTCATGTTAGTCGGATAATCAGTTAAGCAGTTAGTCACTTGTTTCTGACTGGCGGCCTTCTCTCATCATAACGCGTCTCAGTGGCCAGAACAGCATCGCCAAGTGTTAAACGGACAAAGATCAAAGTTGTCTCACAATCGCAACGGCGGCAGCCACGTGCAGGTTGTACTGCTTTTCAATAGGACTCCAAGTTGCGACCCACTCAATTTGCAAAGTTCTTTCATTCACGTTGAAGCCCAAACAGTCATGTAGTCAGTTAGTCACTTTCATTCATCATTGTTTTTGCTCTGCGACCTGTGACTCACAACAGCACATCTCCCCTATAGGTTTCCTATTTTGAAACTTCCGCCACCGCCTTGTGCGGTACTACTGGTAGCTTAATCGCAACTTGCGAAAAGGGGCCCGTTGGGTTCAGGTCCCATTCAAATGTTTGATGGATTTTGAACATTTTACTTACCAACATTGTACCCAGAGAATCCGTTGGTGAATCCTCCCAGTGTAAAGCGCCGCTTCGGCACAAAGAAGATCCGCAGTTGACGGGTGTTGTATGACTTGGAGAGTCACAGTTTCATAGGGAAAATGGTGGTACTCTTGGGATGGTACCCTAGCTGTTTAACCCCCCAAAAGGTCCCCTTTCAAAGGGGATATACCCAATAAATACCCAGTATATCCGGTGTATATGGGGTTGATTCTTAGGGTGCCCTCCATCCCAGGGGTTTTCCCACCATTTTCCGACAGTTTTTGGTTGAACCGCGTCAGGCCACTTCTACCTCCAAACTTGATCGGAAAGTTTGGACCGAGCGGGGTGGAACAGGTGTGAAGGAAGCGTTGAGAGTATGTTTTTTTAGGTTTGGTTTGCATCAATGTCATGAGAGGGTATTATTTTGAAAACGACACAGGTTCAAGATCATGTTGAGCATATCCCCCGGCAATGGTGGTTAGCCTCGGATTTCAAATCTTATTGACGGATAATCGCATGCCATGGTGATGTTCTCAGCCAGAGTGTCGTGGATTATCCTTTGCTTAGACATTCTGCAGCAGTAGTATCAATGTATCACATACTACTTAGGGTTTTGTTTTTAAGGTGATTTTTGTACCTTCTACCATGGTAAATCACCATTAAACCACCATTTGGGAGAATATGTTCAACTTGTTCCAGACATCTTAAGCAAATCCAAGAATATGCTGGTATCATTTATATACCCAAAATTACACCATTAAACAAACAGAAGGAAATGCAGGTGCCTCAGTCAGACCCGATGCTACCACCAAACCATATACTTTGTGATAGATGGATCTCAGAACTCAATCTTGTTTCACATGAACTGTTGCCGTTTTCTCCAGTAGTCCCGGAACTTCTTTTATATATACATGACAACATGTTTTTGATAAAAAGGCATCCATTTCAAGAACAAAAGCACATAGAAATTTCTTCCGTGTCACTAGAATCGTAGAACAAATTTCCATGGTTTGGGAAACAAAAACAACTCCGACCCCCAATACACCTAAAACCAAAAACCACCCGGTTCAACGAGCTAGAGGAATACATTGTTTGGTGCCTTGGCACGTGCCAATGCTTGGCAACATGCGCTTCATTTCATCCTCCGCTGCCCTGATGAGGCTCTGAGATGTTGTGACAAACTCTCGGTCGGATGGGCGAGGGGTTGGTGGTTGGTGGTTGGTTGGTTACGGTTTGTTGGAAGGTCACTTATAGTCTAAAGTGTGTGAGGTGTCGTTTTTGATTTTTGTTTGAAGTTTTTTAAGATAACATACAGTTACATAATAACTATTGCAACTGATTTCCCAAGAAACACACATGTGCTTCACTGTGACCATATTTTTTGTTCTAAGGGATTTGGATCCAGTACATTTTGGGTACAGTAGATGTTATAGGAAACAGTGCTTTCATGTGTTTGGTTGCTTGTTTCTGACGCACCATGGATAGGAATCCAGGAAACTTCCCACCAATATAGTGAGGTGCGATAGATCTGTTTCGACATGGCTCATTTGACGTGGTTCGAAAGCGGCAATCCTTATTCAAAGGGGTTCAAAGATGTTCAAGTTGATTTTGTTAGATTGCATGATTGCATATGATAGGTGTTTTCTCCATTTTTTTGCTCCCCACAATGGGAGTAGTAGAGTACATAAATTCTATGGCTTTTTGAACCCATGCTGCCAAAGTGAATCGGAGAAATCCACTTGAAGGTGAACGGTTGGCTTTCCATGAACAGTATTAAATTGCCAGCGTTCAACCAATGTGATGTTCATAAAGCGGAGATCCACGAAGATCGTTTTGTCAGCTAAAGGTGAGAAGTTAAATGTGTTACCGTCCAGGGAACCAGTTCAGAATCCCACCGAAAGGGAAAGCTGGAAAAGCATGGATTGAAAAGAATCGGTTGGGAGGGGATATGGGACAGTGCCCAGCAAGGTAAGTTTGTGTGTGTGTGCAAACAATACTGTTGATGGCTGAAATCCTAAACAACCACCTGGGATGCAAAAAACCTTGTAAATAAGACTGGGATAAACGGATAAACAACCAACCTCAACTGGTTAGCCGGATTTGTTCCATCAACAGTATTGTCAGTCATCGGTCGGCCCAAAGAAATCCGTCCACGAACTTTGGGTCCCCCCAGCATCGGCTGCCCCTGGTTTGAAGAAGTCTCGTGACTTGATGGAAGCGGATGTAGATATATATAGTCTGCAGACATACATCATAAAGTATCATGGTGGTACTATTCACATATACATCATATACTATCTCCAACATAGATATCTACATCATGAGAAAAAAACAACCTTTACACATAATATGCATATACTACTCTTAATGTGAGAACCCATGAACTTTCATCAACATTTTCCAACGACTCATAGGTACCCCTTGAGTTGATCGATCCCGCCGCCAAACTTGTGTGTCTCAGGTGGTCGATCCACCCATGTTTGTTTCGGCGATGGCTGCCTGTAGGCGGTCATCCGATGAGTGGGGAGGGGAACGTGAAAACTTGCCGGTTTTTGCCAAGGGTCCGTTGGATTATTTCCATGTATTCCATGTATTTCCAACGGACCATTGGCAAATTATTGCCATTATTTTTTGCCATTTGGGGATTCTGGATCATTTCCATGGTATTTGGGACCAAATTTATTGCGACCGAACACACGACCAAATTATCCCTTTAAATGGTGGTGAAAAGGAAGGGAAAAGTCCCGAAAATTTCAGGGAAACTTTAGGTTTAGGTTGGTGAAATACTGTTGCATTTGGCAATGTATGGTGATCGGTGTTGGTTTCAAAAACTTTTGAATTTTCGACCCGCTCCCTGGGGAAATGATACATATTTTTCACTGGGTTGGTTCAACCACCAACTAGATGGCAGATTTACCTACATTTGGTGAATGTTTATTGTAAATTTGTAGGTAAAAATACGATACCTTGATCCTATGGTTATTGGATTGGATTACCCATTTTGGTGGCATCAAACAAGCTGCAAATGTATGGTATTTTTTGACAGATTTCCCTTCCAATCGTGCATGAAGTTTGGGTTGGTAATATAATGACCCCTGTGGAAATGAGGGATGATTTCCTTACATGGATAGACCTATGACATATATTCCCTATAGATGTGTATGAGTAAACATGGAGTTAAAGAGCTTCTATACTTCAAATACATACTTGGTCGTCTCCGGAAGTTAGTAAATGGTTAGTAAGTGGGATATATGAGGGTTATAACCCATTTCCTGACCATTTAGTAACTTCCGGGGACATCCAAGTATTCAACAATATCAAAACAAAATCGCAGTTCAAGGTCATGTCCTTGGTAATAAGTTCTTTTGCAAGGCGATTTTTGGCTATGAAAAAAAAACCTTGATTCTGTGAGATATGAAACTCACAGATTCACTGCCGGAAAGCTGACTTGAAGTTTCTGAAACCAGGAAGGTGACAATGTTTTTGAGTTGGAAGGTTTTTTGGGCTATCAAAAAGAAAAACCATGTTCCAACAAATCCCCCTACCAATCACTAAAGAGTTCCCTTCAAAAACCATCCACAGATGTTCCTTTAAACACCCATGTTATCATCCTTTCTTAGCTGTGAAAAATTGCTGCCGTTGGGTTCCCCATGCGATGTCAGTCGCGCCTCAAAGTGGCAATGGGCCTTGTTTCTTCAAGACACGGTGGTGCCCTCACTCAGCAGCATCGCACTGTTCAATGCAGGCCCCTTTGGGGCGTGGGATTTTTCAAATTGTCAAGTGGTACTTTTACTATCTGTTACTCATACATCTCATACACATAGATTACACAAAGATTCATTGCAACACTGGTGAGGTTGTTTCATGGTGGAAAATATGTTCATAATTGTCCAGATCTTTATCCCAACTGTTGTTCATTTAGGACTGATTCAACGGTTCAACGATTCGTTTCGTTTTTACCAAATTACTTCGTTTGGACAAATCATTTGACTTGACACGACTTTTTGCGACGAAGCTGCTTTCCGCAACCTAGCAGTTGATAAAAAAACTTCCTGTCTCTTTGACTGAAACGTATATCATAGACATGACATGATCATTAAACAATTCATACTGAAAATTAGCCACTTTTTTGTTGCCCAAAACATCCAAACGTCTCCTGAGAAGGTATTTGGATGTCTATAGTGATTAGGAAACACCTTTAAAGACTGCCAGGTTTTTGGTTGTCGCATGGTCGGTTGTCCTGAACAACAGAGGTCTTGCAGCTTGTGCTAAAGGCAGCCAATGGTTACGAAGTCTTCGAGCGCTTCAGATGTTTCCCAAAGCCACGGTGGAGAACCGTGTTTGGGTTTTTTGGGGATGTGTGCGAGACAAAAAATGAAGCGAGGTAAGGAGCAACAAGTGACATGGGAAGGAGAAATATGTTTAGCAAAGGGACAAAGATTTGCGTTTTTATACTCCGAAGAGTGTTTTGCTATGGTTAAAGGATGTTAAAGAAAACAGATATGTAAGTACTACAAATTATATCACAGAACGAGTCGGAGAGTATTCGAAACTTGCGGTCGGGTTTGGTGTGTTGGACATTCTTTTCAATCAATGCAGTGCTGCGGAATTTAGTAGGAAAACACACTAGAATTTTCAACACCCTCCTAACGTTAAAGACATACCCATACGGTTGATGGAAGAAATCCGGCTAGCCAGTCAGTAGATATAATTTATCCCACTATTTACAGGGTTTTTTATACATTCAAACAACGGTGGTTGTTTGGGATTTCTGAACCATCAACAGCATGATCCCCTATGGCTGTGTTGAATGGCTGGCTACCCACTGCTTTTTTTGACCTCATTCACAGGTGGTTTCCTATAACTCTGCCATCAATGCATGTGCCAATGGATATGCATGGTCTGTGGCACTCATGTTCTTTGGCAGCCAGATAAAGATCCAAGAAAGTTACAACACACCCCAGGAGCACACCCCAGGCAATCCCCCTAGCCAACTGTGAACCATTTCCCTTTACAGCCTGTTGGGGAAGGTTAAGGTGTGTGTTCCAAAGGTGTGTTGAAACAACCTTAGAAAAAAACGCTTGGTGGACGGGTGGTCAGTTTATCTGATTATTTTTTTGGGGGCGGGATGGTCCAGAGGTCAGCTGACATTGTGATGTGTGTGTGCGTGTAAATGTTTACATATTTGGAGATAAGCATACATATATATATATATTTATATACACATGTATTAAGATATCAACATATATATATATATTATACATAGTTTTATTTAGATTCCAACACACACATCTACAGTATATATATATATATTTACACGCCAGCATCTTCCAAAACAATGGTGTTTTTGGGTACCCCTGATCATCCATTTAGCTTTCCTTGGAAGAAGAAGGGTTTAGTGGGGGAACCGTGAACTGTCAACTTTGTAATTGTAGGAAACCAATTTCGGAATGAAAGACAAGGTGTTTGCTTGCAAATCATATGAATGGCCGACCATGGATCTATGCAGAAAGGCTGCATTTTTGTAAGGGTATCAGCAGATGTGCCTACCTCCAAAATCATGAATTATGAGAGTATCTACCACATTCAAGGCCAGAGGCTTTCATCGTGTGAGCCAACACATTGGGTCAAGAGATTTTGCAACGACCACACTCTGATTCTGATCAATGTACAATGGTGCAACTTGTGACCAACTACGCCGACTACCCTCTCTGAAACTAACAGTAAAAGCACCTGAAAAAATTGATGGTTGGAAGATGATGTTTCTTTTGTGATGGCCTATTTTCAAGGGTTGTGATAGTTTCAGGGAGCGTAATGATTGACTCGCTACATCCAACCCCATGAAAAAACACTTGGACCTAAAGATGATGCATTTTCCAACTAGATGTGAAACTAGTTAGTTGAATCTCTTTCTTTGAAACTATATATCTATCTATGATGATTATATTTATGTCATGGGTGTGAGATCATGCCCATGCCCCACCTACTGTAATCAGCATCCAAACTGCTACATCTTCCCTTAGAAATATAACGGGTTTGATTAGTTGATTCTATATCAAGGGTAGTTAACCTGGAGGTTCCACCAGGCCCCGAAAACCATCCCCCTCAAGCTCCACCTCCCCAACACACACAACACCAACATGTTCTTGAAAAAAACCTAAGGAGGGTGGCTCAAACAAAAAAACTCTGAGGTAAGAAACTATCCCCAACATTTGCTTTGTCAGGAAACTATCCCCTCCAGATTGTTTTTTTGGGTTTCTGGAGTTGTTAAATTTGTTTGGTTTGGCATGGTGATCCAATGCCCATCCCAAAACAGGCTTTTGGATACCATGGAAGAACTTCATCTCACTGCCACTGTGGAAGCTTGACTGATGATATTTTTTGGTAGTGATGAGGGCAGCTGTTTGAATCCCATAGCTTCTATATGTATGGTATATATATATATATACCTACATTTACTATAAAAATCAAACAAATGTATTCAAATGTAGGTGAATATACCATATATGGATCCTATGGGAATGAAAGTCAGTTAGCTGTTTGTTTTTTTGTAGAAGACATGAACAATCACCCTACTCAATAGATTGATTATCAACATATCTTTGATCTTCAGGTGTTCTGTTTTCTTCGGGTGTGCGGATGAAACTGTTGGTGTGCGTGACAGGGCCCCTGTGATTTACTTAATGTTTGTTGAGTGGAAGCAACATGTAGCAAAGCCTTTGTATGGTTTTGTATGAGACAACCAATTAGATTGGAATGGCAACAGGGGGTGAATAATTTGCTCACTTGAATTTGTGAGATTAGTATGTGGTGTCTCTCAAAAATGGGCCATGTATATCATGATGAACTCTTTAAATAAAATCAACGGGGTGGGGGGGGGGGGTAGGTGGTTGCAGGATCCCGCCTGGACCTTTATATTTCATGTCTGAAGGTGATTCTCAACAGAGTGACTTGTTAGTTTTGGTTGGTAATTTAACGTTGTTTACCTGAGATATCCTGAGATAGCTGTTGATGTTTTTTTCAAATGGTATATATGGACTGTATGGATATATGCATTATGTATTTTCTTGATTGACGTAGCGAGATGATCCAAATGTGTTCCTATATGCATATATATATATATAAATATATTCTCTAGATTTGGTTTCAAAGATGTTTAGCTATCTTTGCATTTGTTCTGGGGAAGATTTCCCATATGACTCTTCGTGTTTTTTTTCCCTATATAAATGGCTTGAAACCACTCGTCTATTTTACTGGGATAATTGACCATCACCCTATATTACTGTACCAACTCTTTGAGTCCAATCGACTCAGAAGCCAGGAATCTTTGAGTCATAAAAATCCCAACAAAACATATTGGAAAAACAGGAACTGCAGGTGATTTAAGCCGTGACCATTTGATCACCTAGTTGGAGGTCACTTATATAGCCTTTGAAAGGGTCACGTTTTCACTCACCATCCCAAAAAGGTCACGTTGGCAGAATTGCCAGGCATTTCCAAATATCCGTTTCAAGCTTTAAGCTTGTAACTTCAAGATTCTAAGGGTGCCACCCACTCACCCAACCACTCACCCAACCACTCACCCAACCACTCACCCAACCACTCACCCAACCACTCACCCAACCACTCACCCAACCACTCACCCACCACCTTTTCCTAACCTGTTGGAATTGATGCATAGGTCACCTACAGTACCCTTGTGAGTGCTTGTGAAAAGGGGCACCTCGGTGGCAAGATTCAAATTTCAGGGAGCGAAAAATTACGGCTTGTTTAGTTGGCTGGTTAGTTGGCTAGTTTGGCTGTGGTTGTTGGTTGGCTGCTTGGTTGGTGGTGAATTTTCAATAAAACGCATTGACACTGATTACTAGTATATATTTTCAAAAAAATTGCCGCATTGCCCCATCCGCAACTGCGGGGCTTTGTTTTTTATTTGTGATGGTTTTTTATTGTTACTTTCTACTTTGAGCCCCATTCGAAAAACTATCAAATACTACCTCGGACTTTTTGAGGGTACAAATCTCGTTTTTAAGTCAATTCCAAGCTATCATTGACCCTGTCCCAGAAGAAAAGGGAATGAAACTACTGCAGGAAAACTCAATATTTGTTTCCACGAACTCAATCTATGGAGACCAACCGTGGTGAGTCATGTACACCCCCAAAATTTAACATAGATACCAAAAATAGCAAGTTTTGAAAGGCGATACATCTTCCAAACCATCATCTGTTTCGTATCTATGTTAGATTTCGGGTGCGTAAATTTGGGGGATATGGTGAAACCACCGAAGATGAAGGATGTGTTCAAGATGTGAACGTCTGAAAGTCTCATCAAATTTAGTTGTAGGGAAGCAGCCGCAATCATGCATTGACCCTGGTGTAATCATGATCAACGTTAAACAAAAACACCGGAGCATCTACAAATTGTGACATATATCATATATGAAATTACTCTCACGGCTAGCATGTATATGTTTGAATGTATATTTACCTCGGATCTCGAATGTTGAATGTGTGATTAAGATTCGGTGGTTTAGAAAACAATAGACACACCTACTCTCCTGGGTTGCCAACGTGCAACGCGATCCTGGGTTGACAGTTTTACTTATATACTTTGCTCATGCCGATTTTGCAGAAACCATAAGCAACACCACCTTAATATTTGTTTTGCCAGTCGCTTTTCTTGTTGATAGAGTTCCCACCTCTCTGGGTGAGTGAGTTCACATGACCAATTTCAAAGGTTGGACCGGTGAACCTCAAAAACGATCGGGGAATTTTAAGAGGTCACGGCTTGAATCACCTGGTTATCAAAAAATCGCTTTTGTCTCCACTTATTGGGAGGTTTTTTTTTTAGATGTGAAACTCATTTCTTATTAAGGGCTCCATTTATAGCTCCACTTACCCTGGGTGTAAACAACGTTCCTTGAAAAAAGCTCACCAGGAAGCAGTGGCGATGGGCCTTTGAACTTCTCCGGCACATCCCTTGGAAGTGGCCAAAAAACTGTTTGTTACTACTGTTGATGGCTGAAATCCCAAGGCCAACCACCACCTGGGATGTTTACAAGCCTTGTAAATAATGGGGTAAACTATCTACCTGAACTGGTTGGCCGGATTTCAGCCATCAACAGTATCAACTTCATTAAGAAAAAACAAGATGGTCAAAAAGTATTGTGATTATCATAAACAGAATGGTTTGGGTCATGCAACAAGGTGGTAGTATGGGATCGTGGGGTCTGTCAGGGTTTTTTTGTTCTTTCAAAATGATTCTTGAACTTGTGGGTTTCCTACAAAAAAACTACACATTGATAAGCATGGCAACGGAAAATCACCATGTTCTATAGGAAGTACATCTTCATTAATCGTATATTGATCGTGGATTTTTCCAGCGATCCATGTTGAGGCTAGTCCAACAACCACTTGTAGCTGGTTCACACACCAGCACCAGACTCTCTAGTTATCCAGGATTTGTTGACTTCCAAGTGAACAAGAACTCTCAGGAAAGGAAGAGTCTGATCATAAAAATATGGGCATTGTGAACTCCAATGCTTTAGTGAGATGCTCATGCAGTCTTGACAACAAAGCAGCCCACAACAAGCCGAAGCGCTTTGCCATTGTTGCCCGGACCTGTGGATAAAAAATCAGGCGCATGTCCCAGCACTTGGTGCAGCCGAATGTTGTCACTTATGGCGCTGTCGGGGGTTCCAGCCCGTTGTTTCGAGGGGTGATCATGGGTAGGAATTAAACGGGTCTGCTGACCACTTCCAGTGAAGGTCAAGATCAAGGTGTGTCACAAAAACGGTTTTGAATCTGTCCCCACCAAGACCCAACTTTCAAACTTTCTGGGAACCCCTGGGGAAGACTCTTTTAAAGGAAACCCTAAAAGTGTAAACTTTTATTTCTTGGTGATTTGGTGGGCTAGGATTTTTAAGTTGAATTGATTATATTGCAGTTTGTCCAGAAGTAATTTCATTATATGGTTAGTATACCACCCTCATATTTTTGAGGGTCCTAAAACAAACACTTGTTCAGATTTATCGATGCCCTATGAAATATTGGAGATTGTATTGGTGCTGCTTCATGCTCGCTGGCTGGCTGCAGTTGCTTTCATTCCCTTTTATTTGCTGTCATTTCCTTTCGGTTCAATTTGCTTGCATTTCATGTCAATAAGTATCTCTTTTTCTGTCCTGTCAGGACATGAGAAAATCAGCCAAATCAATGAAACATGATCATTTTTTTGTGATTCAGGTGGGCAAAGTGTAAATGGTTTCCACCAAATTTTGGTCAAAAATCCCTGCAGATTCTTGACGTTTTTTGATTGAAACCGAGCAAGTTTTTTTTTTAACAAGTAGTACTTGTAGTCCGTCAGATTCTTGTAGCCCAAAAAAAGTTGGATCACTACTCGACATGGACAGTCCAACACTGGAAAATGCACTGGAAAAAATGTCCAATACATGGAATCTGGTCAAATTATAGCGACATCACACGACCTGGGCCCCCAAAAGGTAGGTAAGGAAGGGAATTCCCTTTATTTCAGGGAAACCTATCGGTTGGTGAAATACAATAATTTGGCCAGAATGGAATGAAGTGCATGGTGAAGAGCTCCTTACCACCGACATTTAGTGGATCTTTTATCGCTTTTTCATGAATTCATCAGAGGGTAGTCTGTTTTTTGGATTCTGACAAATTTGCATTGTCAGATTCCTTCCCATACCACTAGGGCAGATTTGAGATGGCTGAAGCATCATCCTGCAATGATCTTGGAGAAAAGGGTGGCCACATTCCTTCGTGAAACGTCATGAGGTGAAGGCTTGTAATGAGTATCAGGTTTCACCATCTCCGGTAGCCTGAACATCACGCCTTTTAGGGGAAATCATTGACTTCAGGGGAATTCAGATTGATGCTTTAATGCAATTCTTCGGGTCAAGATGGATCATGTTAATGTTATCTTAAGTCTTAAGTAGCATCCTGAAGATATTGTAGCCTTCCTTGCGCTATAATTTGATTTCCCAATCTTTTTAGCTGAGCAGAAATCACATTCATGATCAATCGTTCAAATAGCAAACAGGCAACCTGAACAAGTTTCTATACCAGCAGTTAGCCAGTGGTTGAGTTGTTCTCCCCTAAAAAAGCAGATTGTCATGGTGATCTGTCCAGACTATTTGATTTGATTATGGGTGTTGTTGGTTTGGAGCAACAGAATATCTTTGCATAATTATCTTCCTTGGTAGTGCAATATTGCAACTAGATCTCAAAATCTCAGGTCACTTTAGTTCATTTGTAGATGCTGGAAGTATACGGGGGTTGGGCTCGACAAACACGGATCGAGCGCTATCATGATGATTACGTTGGTCATGTTCACTAAATTCTGCGTGTCTTAGGAGGGCATGCTTCTCCTCTTGTCCTCCTTCTTCTCCTTCCCTTTCTGCATCCTTCCTAGTGCTCGTCGGCTGCAATTTCTGTCACTGCAGTGTCTGCCGGGCTGCCTCTACAGACCGGGTGGCCGTGCTGCTAGTGCTACTGCTACTGCTTCTGTTGTTCTTATTTTTCCGTTCTTTCTCCTACCGCTGCTTCTCCTACTACTTGGCTGCACTTGTACTGCTATACTCCTTCCCAACAGGTACTACTAGGACTCATACTACGATTGCTGCTACTACTACTCCTCCTACTACTCCTGCTTCTACTTCTACTTCTACTTCTACTACTACTACTACTACTACTACTACTACTACTACTATTCTTACTACTACCACTACTACTACTATTCTTACTACTACCACTACCACTACCACTACCACTACCACTAAAACTACCACTAAAACTACCACTAAAACTACCACTAAAACTACCACTAAAACTACCACTAAACTACCACTAAACTACCACTACCACTACCACTACCACTAAACTACCACTAAACTACCACTACCACTACCACTACCACTACCACGACTACTACTACTACTACTACTACTACTAGTACTGCTACTACTACTACTACTACTACTACTACTACCACTACCACTACCACTACCACTACTACTACTACTACTACTTCTACTACTACTACTACTACTACTACTACTACCACTACCACTACCACTACCACTACCACTACCACTACCACTACCACTACCACTACGACTACCACTAATACTACTTCTAGCGCAATTTTTGCTGTTTATTTCTGGTGATTCTACTCTGAATTCTTGCCGCTTCTCCTGCTACATCTTCTTTATCTTCTATGATCTGTTTGGCTTGCATTTTGCCTCCCTTCTCGTCTCTAGGTTGGGTTTGCGCTTTTTATTGGCGTACTTGTGCTTACGACATTATTAGCAGGTTGGCTTCAACTGTTTTTTTTTGGCCGCTTGACAACAATACCAATTAGTTGACTATGTTCCTTTTAAAGTTTTGTTGGTAGCTTGAATTGGGACGCATCAAACAAGTCATTACTACGTGCAAGAAGACGGCAATTTTTGTGCTCTACAGAGAAAGCACAACCTCCGCAATGGATTGCATTCCAGGAGGATCCAAGGCTTCAACCCTGGCCACGAAGAGATTGGAACGCCCGCATCAATCGAGCGCTTCGCAGTTCTTTTTGGGATGGCCGTGCGCGGTAGCGCAGTGCATTGTTTCCATGTTTGACCTTGTATGGTTGGTCTGCTTCAATAAAGGTCATCAGCGCATGCGAGAAGGCTCCGCAGTGGCAACGAGCCCTTCTGGTTTTGATTGAGATGCGCCTAGCGCAGGTGCGGTGGTGGAACGAAGCAGTGGTCTCGGGTCTCACACATCTCTGCACAACATGATGAACCAGTAACCATGATAGAAGCCTTCTATATCGATGCTTGCCTTCTTGTCGCAAAGATATGTTGGATGTTGTTCCCCCCATGAACGCACGGATTCACAACTGCTCATACATTGAATGTTGTGTTCATGTGATGTTGTTCTTCGTTTTTTTTGCCAATTAAGGTTTCATGTTGTGCGGGGACGTGGGCAATGATTCAATTTTCGAGACACGGAATGGATGGACTGTCTCAGCAGACTTTTTTTGCACATGCCCCAACCTGTGACCGCCCCGGCTCATACTGTACACATGCCCCAATTTTTTGCAAATTTTGTTTCAAAGCGGTAGGGAACGGTTGATTGCCACGGTACATACTTTATACGCATGTCTTAACCTGCGGTGATAACATGTGAGCTCACCGAGCTACGGAATGGACTGCCCCGATGCATACAGTACAAAATACCTAGGTTGTGCTAATGTTCTCGTTCAAAGTGCTACGGACTGGACCGCCCGGTGGTACTGTACAAAGTACCTTAGCCTCTGACAGCTTTCCTGTTAAAAGTGCTACGGCATGAACTGCCCGGTACATTTTGTTGCACATGCCCCAGCCCGATAGCGCTCCAGTTCAAAGTGCCTGACTGGGACAGTTCGCTGTATTTTGTTACAAATGCCCCAGCCCATGATAACGTTGGAGTTCAACGTGCTACGGACTGGACATCCCCATTAGATATTTTGCCCCAACCTTTGAAAATGTTCATGTTCAAAGTGCTAGCTTCAAATTGTGGTGCGGATCGAATGGACTGCCCCGGTATACGTATTGTTCCAAATGCCCCCAACCTTCGATAATGTTGGACGTTCGTGTTCAGAGCGCTCTGGAATGATGGACTGCTGCGGCAAATACTCTACACATCCCAACATGTGATTGTTCACAGTGTTACAGAATGGACTGCCTTGGTACATACGTTACAGAAGCTTCGTGAAAAGACGAACGACTAGTTGCGGTGAAACGGGTGGATGGATAGTTGTTTAGCTTTGGGGTTGTCAAGGATGCCCTTTGGTGATGCAGGTTGGTGCATCAAGGATCATCAAGCGAAGGGAATGCGTGAAAACATGCTTTTTTGGTGATTTTACTGGTACCTTGTGTCCCTCGCCCCGACATTTTGGATACGTTACTTGTACCCAGCTTTTCGCGGGCGTGGTTTTGTTTCGTTCATTGGTTTTCATGTGTTTGGTTATTGTACTATTGCTCCTGCCAGAGACATTCTTGCTGGAATCGTTTTGTGATCATCGACTTTTGCATGATGAAACATGTAACGTCATTAACCAAAAGTTCATGTGCCTGCAAAGTATGATTTTTCACCGACGCAGAAAGCACAGCACGCAAACTACAAAACCACAAAACACAAAGATCACATCAATGAAACAATATTTGCACTTTGTCCGCGGCAAGGTTCATCCAAGCACAATTTGCTGCAATGCGGCCATCAGCGGATGTGAGAAGGGTGCGGAGGTCGAGTTTGACGGTTGTGAGTTCAAAGTCGGCAGCAGCAGCGGCAACAACAACCACAACAACAACAACAACAACAACAACAGCAACCACAACAACAACCACAACAACAACAACACCACCACCATCAACAACAACAACAACAACAACAACCACAACTACTACCACAACAACAAGAACAACAACAAGAACAAGAACAACAAGAAGAAGAACAACAACAACAACAACAGCAACAACAACAACGACAACGACAACAACAACAACAACAGCAACAAGAACAACAACAACAACAACCACAACAACAACAACAACAACAAACACAACAACCACAACCATAATGTATAAGATTATGTCTTAAAATTGCGTTTGAACCCATTAATTGTGCAGTGAATGGCCCTAGCGGGATGAACAAATTTGACTTTACTTTCGCCAGCATATTTGTTCACGGTATAGCCGAAACCTTTTTCACATGATATCACAACAGGTTCGAGGTTCAGTTTCATCCTTTTTCTCAATTGAAATGTTTCCATAATGTCTCTTGGTTGTACATTTTTTCCAAACGGATTGAAATTGGTTGTTGTTCGACCCGCACTGTTGAACACAAGCATCTTTGTCGGTCCATGATTTGGGACTCCCAACTGCGGCCCAAAGCAGGTTTTGTAGACCATGTTGTGACTGTTTCGAGATACATTGTTTGTGAAGGAAAAAGAAGGGAATACGTCTCGTTTGTTCCTGTAGATATGTGCAATTTTCATGTGTTTGCATAATTAATTTTGAAGCTAGCATCAGCTCCAGACAATGTGATAATGTTTGGATTCCAGTCATCGTTTGGGGGCCAACGTTGCACCGACGACAAAAAAATAATTGTTTGAATTGAATGTTGATTTACATGTGGTTCTCCAATTGATATGAATAATGTGTTTTGTTAGGGTTTCATCCATAACAGTGGATGCATATTTTTTCCATCAATGCGTATAGTAATTTTGGGCGTCCCTCGACCCAATGACCCAACCGCCGCGCGAAAATGAAAAAAATGTTTTTTTTGCCGAATTTTGGCTCCCAAATCCTACTTGTTCATTGTTATCGTGGAACGGGGGAGCAATTCCATCCATGAAACCACCTGGAAACTAGAGCATTTTTGGTGGATACCATTGATACCATCATTATATCGTTTGGTTATACCGAATTGGACTGGACATCAAAACGGTTCGATTTCTACTTCCGAAATAGCGACCACATGATGTTTGAAGTGTGGACTACAATCACAGTTCCAAATTGGTATCCACTTTTGTTTTTGGGTGGATAGGCCTGTCTCTGGAAACAATTTGGAGATGTCATCATAGGACTTTCAACAACGATAAAATCGAACCCTTAAAACGATCCTCTTTTGAAGGTCACTGTGGCCCTCCAACTCTTCGATGAAATGTGCTCGTTCGGGCCACGCTACTCGGCGTTTGGGGCGGGCGAAAGGTGAAATGGCGAGTCGATGGGTAAGGTGTACTATGTTGGTAAATATTCGGTTGTAGAAACATTTTTTTTTTTAACTTGGTTGGATCAAGCATGAACTGGCCAACCAGCCATGATTTTTTTTGGAAAGGACAGAAATTTGACCACAACATGTAGCTGTTGTGGTCAAATTCACCTTGTGTTTGTGTCACCTGTTTATGGCAAGCGTAGATGTGATGTCAAATATATCAAAACTTTGTTACTATGAGCGAAACAGTGCCTCCATGTTTGTCGGGTAGAAGCACTTTGGAAGGCCATCCTGCATTATCGAACTAATTGTTTATATTGCTTAAATCTTTTACAGGTGCTCAAAGGGATGGTATTTGTGTATAGGTGATTACTCATTTGGATCATTATCCATCTCCCCGACATTTCAATTTAGTTACTGTAAGTTTTCGAACCCCAATTAAAACAATGAAAAACATATTGGAAGAGGTCCTAAAAGATAGAATGACAACCCGACTGGGTACTTGAGTAAGGCTTACTGAGATTCGATTATTGTCCTTGATGGAAGAACAAGATGGAATAGTCCCTTTGACTTGTTGATGATTAAAGGACCCGCTAAGGGGAAACCGCATCAAATCATGCTGGATTTTTTGCCAAATTTGTGGATGGCGCCGCGACGAAAGCACCAAAAAACACTTTTTTTTGAGCAAACAGTTCACCTTTTTTGCTCAAACAACAAGGGAGAAAATCAATACTTGTGCATTACTTTTGCTCCATGTCCCATTCCGCATACGGGTAATATTAAAAGGGAGCTCCATGCAATGATGGAATTTCATCCATCAATGTTGTTTTTTTTTGAAAGGGTGTGTGTGATGCGTTCTATAGTGAGAAGATGACTCTCCCAAAACTAACGAAAACACCTGCCAGGAGGCCGGGCCACCCAAATTCAACTCATCTCGCAACCCCAACAAGAAAAAGTCAAGTCTCCAAAAAGCATCCATTTTCAGAGTGGGATTTCTTCATGGTTCAGAAATCCCATTCCCAACCCACCGAAAATTGGATGGTGTATAAAACCCCCTGTAAACAAATGGGAAAGACAACTACCACCGTTCCCTCAACTGGTGAGTGAATCCCGGATTTCGAACGAACCATCAACAGTAGGGGGTCCCGGGGGCCCTGAAGCAGGCCCTGATGTGGTCACTTTCAATGCCCTCATCAGTTGCTGCGAAAAAGCTCGATCTTGGCAGAAGGCTGGGGGAAGACAACGACAAGACACGGATGTTGGTTGAAGTATCGAAAGGGGATAAACATCGTTTTTTTTTTTTGGGATTTTTTTATCTATATTTTCTTATCTATGCAAAGGGTTTCTTAAAATTGATCATGATAAGAAGCCCTGTTATTATGAAATAACCAGGCGATATCAGGCGATGGGATAGATGTGAGTCACAGCGCTTGGAGACACGGTGCACCCCCGACATGATCGATGGGATAGATGTTGTCATAGATGAACGGCAGAACCTGGCGGTTTACATGATATAGTAACATAACTTGGTCCAGGTGACTTATCACGGGATGTTCGTTTTGATTATAGGAATTGGGGAGTCCTCCAACAATGACCTACTGTTGATGGTTCAGAAATCCCAAGGCCAACCACCTGGGAAATAGAAGCCTTGTAAAGATTGGTGTAAACTACCAACCTCAACTGGTGAGTTTGCCGGATTTCTGAACCATCAACAGTAGTACACCCTAGAAATTTTGACATAGATAAGATCATTTACCAACATAATGATAGTTTGTCACAGGTTTTCCGCTTTATAACTATCGGAAAAGTTGGTATCCATGTGGTCCATTTTCAGGCTGCAAGGTGGTGAGATGTATTACAGTGAGATATCATACGATTCATTCAGATTCAAGAAAACCCAAATGATTATCCTCCAGTAAACTAACATGGCAATGAAATATCACCATGTTTAATAGGAAATACATCTTCAATCCGAGTCCATTTTCTATTGCCATGTTCGAAGGAAGTTTAAATAGAAACTTCCGACAATATGGAGAGTTGAAAAGCAGGAGTAGAGTAGTCAAGTCAGTCGACAGAAGATGCAATAGTCAGAAAGTTAGAAGAAAGAAGATACACCCGCGCCAAATGTTAGAGAAGTCACGAAATGCTGTGTTTTTTCATAGATTGGTGTGTCGGGTCAGTCCAAAAGTAGGCTTGTTAAAGCGGCGGGTGCGGAGGAAGGTGNGTGACTTTTTGGGGTCATCCTGATAGGGAAGTCATCCTCATCAGGGTAGTGCTGTTAGGATTGATA
This sequence comes from Breviolum minutum Mf 1.05b.01, assembly GCA_000507305.1. Taxonomy (NCBI): domain Eukaryota; class Dinophyceae; order Suessiales; family Symbiodiniaceae; genus Breviolum; species Breviolum minutum. The sequence goes on along the minus strand of DF239074.1, from coordinate 203,156 downwards.
CTGTTTGCAACCAATTTCGAATACACTCCCAGAAACTATATAAGATGGCACTGGAAAATCCAGCATTTGAAGATGTATTTCCTTTTGGACATGGGGGATTTTACTGTACATTGCCATGTTAGTTTTCGGGGGTGTAATCTGGTTTTTTTCTTTTCGGATTGGTATTTGAAAACGCAGATGCACACATTTTCACAGCTGCCCTTTTTCCCCATCAAGGCGTTTTTTCAGTTTTCGTACACATCGGCAAGTTGAGAATAGTGGTGGATCTACTGCACTCACCGTGTGCGAAGTATCCGAGAAAACCCCGATATTTTCGTGGACACGAACTTGAGTCGATGATTTTCCCGGCTTTTGGCCGGCTGGGATATACGATTTTTTTCCCTAGAGGATAATATGATATGAATGAGATGTCGCATCTAACCGAAACTAAGCAACCAAGTCAACAACAACAAAACCTGCAAATTTGATCATGAACTCTGAGATGTCTAAGGGCCTTTGTTTGAACCTGGGCATGGGCCTTGTTTTTTTGTCAGTAGCAGGCCTTGAGTCTGTTGGAGATGTTACATCAGATGAAGCAGCTTGAATCAAGTTTTGGGTGGCAAATGTTGAATCTTGTGGGACATGTTTGGTGCGTTTTTTTGTGTTGTAAAATAGTAAATGAGGGTGTGCAAAATGGGGTGAACCTCTGAATTAAGTTCAGGTTCCTTGATATAAATCAGGTCTTGTCAGCAGGAATTTGGAGGGATTTCTGAGTTTTAGAGACATCCCCCCAGCTTAGTGGTTTTCTGAAATGGGAGCAGTATGTTGGGAGCTAGCATTTGGAATGTTGCTGCAAAAATGTTGTTTTGGGTGCACGGAGTGGAAGTCAAAGCCATACTACCATAGGATCCATATCTGGTATATTGAATTTCATTTAGCATAAAAGACGACCCGGAATGTAGGTAAACATGCCATACATGGATCCTATTGGATGCAAGTATTTTGAGACTTGACAAGAAGACCTTTGTGTTGTATCTTTCAGGGTAACAGGCCACCGTTGTTTTCTTTTAACCTGTATATCTATCGGATATGATCCAGTGGGAGTGTAGGTTGATGTTGTTTTGGGCATTTGAATGGTACAAATACAAACTTCAGCAGCGTCCCCTAAACTGCTCACTGCTATCCTTTCTTCAAAACCACCTCAGCACAGGAAGGATTTAATCCAGATACTCCGATACCTGAAGATCTCTTGTTGTGGACATGATGAAGTCGCTCCATCATACAATCATGTGATCAATGGGACAGTTGGAGGAAAATAGATACTGGTGAGGAATGAAGATATTAGATGTTTATACCCAGACGCCAACTGACCGGGCTGTTTTTTTAATAAACAAGGAACCCTTATCTTCTCGAGGGTTCAAACCCCAAACTAGAGGACAAATCAGGTTCCAGGTCTATATCATACAGTATATATGCATAAATGCTGCACATGATATTTGATTGCATTGGTGCTCTTTTAACATTCATATCATCTATAATTTCAATACATTCCAATGTATGTATGATGCATTTTTCGAGAATGCTTCAAAACACACAATGGACTAAAAACGTCAATGACTCCAGCTGGACTTGGCTGCGATGTGGCAAAGGGGCCCCCCATCAGAGAAACCATTGGATTTGCAAAGGGATGATTTTTTTGGGGGGTCACTAGTTGGGGTCCGACATATTGATGTATGAATGTAAAATGTATATATTATAATTATGTTTATATATTTTTGATATTGACATTGACATATACAAACATGTATGTACATATATGTTTATAATATTTGCATGCCCCTATGTAATGACAATTAATTGGCGATATGGACATCAACTGATCTTTTTGGTTTTATGTTGATGTGTTTTTTTTTTCCCCCGAGGCTGACTCCAGACACCGTGACCTACAATGCGGCACTCAGTGCGTGCGAAAAGGGTCACTGGGACTCGGGTGTTTTTGGTGTTTTCTGCTGGGGTCCTGTCTTGTGAGAATGGGAAAAATCAACACGTCCAAGTGAGCTTCAAGAATCTTTGTTTTTTCAGAAAATACGCAAATGTTGTTGTTTTTTTGTTGTTTAGGGTTATAGTTATACTATCTACATGTTTTCAGATGTAGCCATGCGATTGTGCTTACGTTTTTCCAACATTTGCACAAAAATAACGGCAGCTACATCTCCGCAGAAGTCTCCGCCGATGATAAGTCCACCGAGACGTGTTAACGAGGTCATCAGTGGCAGTGGGCCTTTCATTTATTGAAGATGATGACGAAGGTGATCCGAAAGCGGGGTGGTGTTTTGTTGATGGTCCATGTGTATGGCAAGAGGTGTTGAGAATTTTTGTTTTTTGGTTGGATGACGAATGTTGTTTGATTTGACAACATGCATTATGTCAATACTGTATGTTTGTCAAGTTCAATGTAATATTATATACTCCCCCGAAATTTTACACGGAACCTGAAAAATGATGGTTGGAAGACTACTCTCCTTTCGGGATGGTATATTTTCGGGGGCTATGTTAAACTTCCAGGGGGTAGGTTTGTCATTCAATTGGACTCGTTGCTGTATTTGAAGAAAGTGTGAAAAAATTGACCATTGAGGCTAGGGCATTTTGGTACAGATCACGAATCTACTGTGAGGAGATGAATATCAACAGAACCAGAAATCAATCCATACATGCAACAAGCATTGGATTCCTATTGAATACGTTCCATTTCTCCTTAACACAGTTCCACGTGAATACCTCCTACTTTGGTAGTGGTCCACCTTTCCATTTTTTTAGACGCAGTGCTGCCTAGATGATCACTTGGGACTAAGCATCAATAATCTACATCATTGTAAACTCCATCTCATCTCCAACTACCATAGTCCTTCAACCACCAAACATTTTGGCTGGGGGGCTTAAACCCGTTCCATCCCCACTTCGCAGGTTTCATTGCGACCAGATGTCGTAAGCCTCAATGCCAGCATCAGTGCTTGTGAAAAAACCAGTCACTGGCAACGTGCCATTGATCTCTTGCTCCACACATCCAGGCGGAAAGATCATCAATCAACGGGGGCCGTTTCGTTTTGGGGGTTGCGGCTGGTCTTGGGATTGAATTACCCTTTGGTAAACTAACATGGCAATAGACTATCCCCATTTTCAATAGGAAATACATCTTCGAAGGGTCCATGTTCCATTGCTATGTAAGTTTACCAGAGTGTAGCAGAAGCTGGGATGTTGCAGTTTCCTAGTTGTTGACGCAAAATTTGCAGTAGAAGTCACTAGATACCACTTTATGATTCTAGTCAAAGCCGGTTTGTCATGTTGAGGGACATGTATGGAAATGTTGAATACTGTCCGGTCCAGCAAAGTCATTAAATTCATTAATGATTGTAACATGATTGTAACAACTAATTGCGCCCCTGAAAATGAACCATGGAATCTAAAGATCACCCAATTGCAAAGTACAAGTATCTTTCCAAACCTCCATTTTTTGGCTTCAACATGTTAATTTTTCCAGGGTGTGGGATCTCATGTTGCATTTTGTCTCACATTTTTCCCACCTTAATTTGCCTCAAGAATACGGCCGAACAGTTTCATTTTCGGCTGCCTAGCTTCAACAATGACAATGTGCGAGTCTTGCCATTCCCAAATTTTTAACATAACCCTTGGAAACTTATCTTCCCAAAAGGAAAGAATTGTTTTCCATAGATTTTTTTTTGTTCAGGAGATGTATTGAACTTCAGGGGTGTACTGTATCCTATGCAATGTTTGGATGGCTTTACCCCCATTGCATGTGAACACACTCAGGGCCCTGTTAAGGCCTAGTTGTTGCAAGATGTTCGACCCATTCCACCCCCCCCCCATCTACTTGAAAACAGACAGCATTGTTGTGTACGATTGTGTTTTTTCATGTTTCTTCAAGCATGTTTGTTACATGCTGTGTGTCCGAGTGTGTCCTATGTAGGATGAATAAGCAGCATCCAATCTAGAAGTAAGACAGCACCACAACATCCAATCGATCGGACGTCTCGTCTTTCGACACCACATGTGTTGTCTCCGAGCTGTTACTTGTATTGACAAAGTCAATCAGGTACTGAATTTGTGTCCATGTATGACGGGTACGATGAAATGTATCCGATAAAATCCATGCACTGTATGGTAGATTTGCCTACATTTATCATGAAAATAGACCATTCAATCCATTCATGTAGGTAAATATACCACACATGGATCTGATGGGTATTGGGATTAGCTATATCAATACGGAAGTGGAAAATGGCCTTACAACATTGGAGGGACCCATTTTTCACTTCCATGATCATGGGAGGAGGGGTAATACTGTTGATGGAAGAAATCCTGCACCAGTTGATAGCTAGGTTATCTCATCATTTACAAGGTTTTAAAAATCCCAGGTGGTGCAGGATTTCTTCCATCAACAGTACTTGTTTTCCTTATCAAGATTTTCTGGGTAGTTTCTGAAGAATTCCACATTAAACAAAGGTTGACGCTTTGCCATCCAACATATTGACCATGGAACAATAGGTGGGTGTTTCCAAAAATAGGGGTACCCCAAAATTGATGGTTTATAATGGAAAACCCTATTAAAATGGATGATTTGGGGGTACCACTATTTTCGGAAACATCCAGGTTGATGATTGAACTTTAGACATTCATCAAACTGATGCTACCCCCATGACACTGACATCCAGGCAACTTCATCTCAAAGTTAACATCATCAGAACCTTGGTTGAAAAGATATTGTGGTGAGATTTTCCCAAAAAACATCGGGGGTTAGTTTACCATGGTGATTTAGTCTGCTGATTGTGAAAAGTTTCGTTCAAGTAGCTGGTAAACTGAAATCAACATGGCTCTGATGTTTAAAAGACTCTTTACAAGGTGGGTCCCCCTACCAGTCATAAATGGGGTGAAGTAACTCCTAGTGTGAAACAACCCCAGTGAAACCCATTTATTTTGGGCCATTTATAGGGGCCCCAAAACTCCGTTTATAATGATCGTAGGGGCCCACCTTGTAGGTGAAATTCCTCACCCCCCTGGGCCAACAAGCTGGTTGTGACCTGTACCCCCAGTTCACCTGTATATGGCGCCACTGGAAAGTGAGATGGAGTTCTAAAATCAAGATAAAGCTACGGATAGATGATAGCTGATAGCAAATTGTCAACGCATCAACCCCGTGGTGTGCTTCAATTGAAGGATTTCATTAACCGGCTGGTGCTTAGTTATGAGCAAAATGGGCAAAGAGATGGCCAATTTCCCTACTGAATAACGAGCAAACAAGAAATTGGTTGGGGGTGGTTCGCACCAGCCAGTTAAAAGACCTATTCACGCAATCGGGATTTCAATAATTTGCATAGGATTGATTCCAATCCCAAAGCCATGACAACGCAACCCACTTTTTGTTTGAATACATATGTATCCATCACCACAACTTGTTAAGTTTCTTGTGCGTAGATTCTAAGGAAGGCAATACAATGTATATATTTACATTATTGGGCACATCTTAGATTAGCCTTATTCCCTTAACATCTTTGAGTTTAGTGGGATTTTACATAGAACCCGCTAAAAGTTTAACTTTTAGCAGGGGACCTAAGGGTTGCCATGATTATAAGGCCTTATGACCGTAGGAACAACAATGACGAGCTTCAAAAATTGCTCTTGGCATTGGTTTTATTACATGTACATTTGATTGGCGGAGAATCTTTTCTGATGGGGCTTAGATTGTTACAGTGTGCAGGGCAAAACCCTAGGCATCCAAATACCTAATGACAAGGTGTTTGGGGATGTTTGGGGTATGATTATTGGGCCCAAATACCTCCTCACTAGGAGTTTGGATATCTATGGCACAGTCACCATGTATTGGTTTATGTAAGCCCTGTAATAACCTACCTTTTGGGGACCGTTAGCCATGTACTTTGACCAAAGGGAATTGGGTGAGCACTGCTCATGTTTGGTGAAGATGTTTTTGCCGTTTTCCTCAAGCATTCAAACCAATCATTTGCAACCAAAAATGACTCTGAAGGTCTGTTTTTGTGTTATATCTCCAAGTATTGCTCCTTAAGATGATCTTGAATCCCTCAAAGATAGGAAATCTGGTGGTGATTCATTGGGTTGGGGTAGCCTTGGATTCTCATGATATCTCATGATTGCTGTAGCTATCAACCCCAACACCTTGATGATCCAAGGTTTTAACGCTGCCATTGCTGCCTGTGAAAACAGCCATCGCTGGAGGGAGGCCTTGGAGCTTTATGCAAAAGGCGTGGCAACATGACCTGGGGTCTTCCACAAATGGGGGTTTCCGAAAATAGGGGTACCCCCAAAACACCCCAAAAAGATCATTTTTAGTAGGAAAACCAATGGTTGTTGGGTACCACCATTTTAGGAAACATCCATTTGATGGGATATGTTTATTTGTGTAAAGACAAAATCACCCTCCAGATTCAGCCTTCAGTTGGTGACGGGGTTTACTAAATCAACTAAGTTTTGGTGACTTCGGGTGGGGATTACCTTGGGTTTTAACTTCAGGACTTCTCTTGTGCTTTAGATAGACCTTCATAGAGATAGGTTTCAAGGTCCCTGCACCAGATTTTTCGAGACATCCTAAGATTTGGTATTACCCACACAGCCGGAAAATAAAACACTGTTACCCGGCCAGCTGGGCGTGGTGGCATTTCACCTACCTGGAGCACTTTTGTGGTGACGGTGGCGGCATGTTCCCAGGCGCTTTTGAGGGAGGGGGGTTCCATGGATTGACGATGGGAATCAACGATGGTGTGGTTCAACCGACATGTTATTGACATAGGGAAAGGCTGAACCACCGAAACACCAAGGCTGAACCACCCAAACAGAAAGGATGAATTCTTCAAAAGAAAAAGGACAAACTTGGAAAATGGCACTAGCACCTCTCATGTATGAAGTTTATTGTATACATGAACTTGTGTTCAAAACCCTGGTTATTTGCTACATATATATATATATATATATATATGTATGTATATATATAGGGGGTTATACATCCAGTTATATAAGAATATAAAAGGTATTCCAAGGATCCCAAAAAACGTCACCAGGGTTTTGAACGTTTGGATGCTCCAATTGTGTGTTTGAAATTGCTTGGGACCAAGCCTTTGACGTTTACTAGCCTAGATTCCACCAAGTTCCAGTTGATGTGTTAACCTTTTCGGCTCCAAAACATGTCCAAAAATTTGTCAAAGAGATATAATATATGGTTCTCATCTCACAAAGTTTCTTCATTTCATGTTCCTAGTTGATCTAGTTGCCAATTTGAAGGAAAGTTCTTAAGTCGGCTCTTCCAATCATTATTTGGCTCCTGTGTGTTTTACAGTGTACCTCTGGAGCAAACAAACATCAAATATGTTTAAGCTACATTTGATGGCTGACATCCTGCACCATCGGTGTATTGTTTACACGGTTTGCATTTACTCACCCACCCAACCGCTAAAGCTTCAAACTTTTAGGGTCAAGATATTCAGTAAGAGAAACATAAACATGTTTAATACTGTTGATGGTTCAGAAATCCCAAGGCCCGCCACCTGACATGTATGAAACCCTGTAAATAATGGGATATTTACCATATCAACCGGTGCGGTATGCTCCTTTGGCGGTGGGTGGGGGGTGGATATCACATCCCAGGCCCTGGAGGTCCCAAAACCTGGATTTTTGGATGCTTAAAAAGCCGCCGGACAGGGCAGACAGTGGGAAATTGCAGTGATGCTGAAGGAAAATGCCTTGCAACTCCTGAAAAGAACTGAGTGACATGGTGGCATCGTAAACAAAAAAAACGTCAAAAACTGATGGTTTCAAAGGGAGTTTTTCCTAGGAAACTGTTGGGGTATCTGAAAATCCTACCTTTACGAAGTTTACTGCACGTTTTCCTAGGGGAGACAAGCATCTTTGGAGTGACCTCTATAACTACATTTGAGCTGGGAATTCCTGGATCGGAGTATGGGATGATGTGTATTGCAGGATCTTTAAAACCCAACTGGATAGTTAGATATTTGGTAAATGGGTTCTTGTATTTGCTTTGGGGCACATATGCTCTTCCAAGATGCCCCATTTTTTGATGTGACCCTATGCTCCTAGCCTTTGACCCGTAGGTGAACCTTTCCTTGGTGATGTCAAGGTTGATGGGAACACATGACATCATTCACCCAGAACCCATGCCAAGTGGATTTTCTGAGCGATCACAGGTTTTAATGTTCACCTGACTTTTCTGGAATAACTATGTTCATTTTAAGAGTTTGGGATTGGGAAGAGTCTTTCATCAACGAAGCGTTTTATTTTTTAATGTCTCTATTGGCATTTGTTCCTTTTACTGAGTTCGCCGAATATCAGCAAGCAAATGCTCCATGTTTTCGACTTTGCTCTTATGCCATGTCCCAAAAAAATCCAGAAATGGCATTACCCCCGAAACCATTCGTTTGTATATAGTGGATGCGATGGAGTCATCGGCACTCCAATTTCGACTGTTGAATCACAGAAGACTAACTTTTGGATGTGGAACGCTTCCATGAATCCCGTATCATGTGTTCAACCTCGTGTCTTGAAAATTGATAACATTATGATGAGATATGTTTGTGAAACCAATGGCAGAGGACGGGGCCCCTATGAATAGTGGTTGGTGGAAGACAGTTTTCTGATGTTTGTCATCTATGATTATCTATGTTTATCAGATATGTTTCTGATAGTCATGACATGTTCAAAATCAATTTATAAACCATAGCAAACATAATAAAACAAATTTGCAACTCTATGTCGCTATATATGCGCATGTGTTTGTATATACCTTCAATTTGACAGGTTGTGATTGACTGGAAAGAACATATGAATCTGAAACTTACAAATCCTCAACTACTTTCAGGATCATCCCATTTAGGAAGTGGTGCATAACATGGTGAGTTTTCATCCCCTAACTGGGGTTGTTCCCCTTCCAAATGGCCGTGACTCATGGCTTACGAAAATCTCTGAAAATCAAGGTTCAACCCCTTTGCTGCGCTTGCGGTCTTCAACGCTGTGATTTCTGGTTGCGAAAAAGCCAGGCACACTTTCTGGATTCTTTGTTTGGGGGGGGAATGGTTTCATGTCAAAGCTCACACCGGAGTTTTGGGGAATGTTTGTTTTTGATGAGATTGGAAGTTGTTTGGGAGCCGGCTTTCTGATAGGTGCCAACGATTCTTGTTGAAGTGCAGATCGGATTGACTCGGATTTTTCCAAAAAGTATGCCAGATGAAATTTGTGTTTTTTGGGCCTTCCACATTCATCAGGTTGATCTCAAAGTTCGAACAAATTAAAAACTTGGAACCTAAAGGACCTTTGCTCCATGGCTTGAGGATTATCCCCATCCATGCACATTGACCACTGGTAACCTCAGATTATGAGTACAGGACATGTCAAGTAACCCAGGGCCTGATGGCCTCCGCCACTGCCAGCTTTGCTGAAAGTTGGTATGAAAAAGTGCTAGCATTCATTTGTACCCCTATAAGATGAGCCGCCTACCAGTTGTAAATGGGGTTATAACTCGTATAGGCCATTTATAGGTGTTATCACCACATTTATAACGATCGTAGGGGCCCACCTTGTAGGAATCAATCGTCATATTCTCGGAATGATTGGGGGTGTCCAAACACCGAAACGAAGCTCAAAGGTCCTTTTTAGCTTCCATGGAACTATTCTCAGTTTTCCGTGAGCCAGGATCCCCTGGGGTACTCCCATGGAGCCGCGAAGTTTTTGAGGTTTTCACCTCGTTGATAGCAACTCCAAAAATAAAGAAGTCAGGGGACACCAAGCAAACAAAATAGTGGAAAACAAACTCAAAACAAATAGCCAGTATGTGTAAGGGAAAACCAACTTGTTGTTGGCAAGATAATCTAATTTTCTCATACCCTAGTCTTCCAAATACCTCCTGAGGTTCGGTGTTTTAGGTATGTTTTTTTGAGGTCCAAATACCTCTTCACCAGGTGTTTGGAAGCCCATGGATAGCCACCAGGCATTGGACTCTGGCCCTACAACAGTTGGAAGACCTTCGTCGCATGAGCTGCGAGGCAAATGTGATTACTTACAGATGCTCGGCGGTCAAATGATGGATTTTGATGATGGGATATGTGTAAAATGATCCTGTTGATGGAAGAAATACCAAACAACCATCTGGGATTTGGGATGTATAAATCCTTGTAAATGATGGGATAAACTACCCATCAACTGGTGCAAGATGTCTTCCATCAACAGTATGTATATACGTATTCATATAGTGTTTATATAATATATAGTTGCCATTTCACGATTTTACATAACCTTTGTTGAAGTATGTTGAAGTATATTTGTTTTTTCATCCACCTCTGTATTCCAAGATTTGCAAGATACAGGAAGAAGTTTCTCTATTTACTCATTGGTGCATGAACCAAAAAATAGAGAGTTTTAGATGTGTATATGTATATATATATATACATACATTGCACCTGAGGTTTGATTTGAAAACACCTTGTTTTGGAGGTTCCAGGTGTATATATCCTATAGCTGCCCATAGCTAGTTGCTTCTTCTCTCCGTTTTGCTTATCTTCCCAACTCATTACTGTAGATCCCAGGTGCTTTGATCAGTGCTTGCGAAAAATCCCAACGATGGGAAGCGGCACTACAGGACGGAGCAGACGGGTCCTGGTTGAAGGAAAACTGCTACCACAATCTAAGAGAACCCAAACATACCCCTGGAGCATACCCCAGGCATCCCCTTTCACCCCCAAATGAAAGGATGATTGGGAGTCTGCGGTACGTTCCAGTGGTATGTTGGAAAGTTCTTAGACATAGGGGGGTACGTTCCTGAATAATATCGGGTAAGAATCGTCGGGCCTCAAACTATGGTGATTCGAAAATCCCAGAACCCTGCCAAAAACAGAAAGAACCCCTCTTTTTTGGAGGGTCCTTGATGATTCTTTAGGGTGTGAAACAAATCAATAAATCATGTCACATTTGATGAAAGAATCTGCCTACCCTGAAGAGTTACCGGGACCCAAAAGGAAAAGCTCGTAATCTTCCAGTCCCATCATGGCTTTCAGGGGCTTTAGCGAGCTGTTAAAACTTCAGGTGGGTGTAATTGACGATGTCTTCCCATCTTTCATGTGTTTTTTTGATTTACCCGATGGAAGAAGCTGACTTTTTAACCTTTGAACAGTAGAACGGGGTCAAAGATTCGGATCTAGGGATGGAGGGTAATTTACTCGTTTCAATGTTGCACTCAATGATGTATACATTGCATGGATTTGTGTGTATGTGTGCACGTATGCAAGTGTATCTATCTATAGATGACATTATATAACATATGTTTAAAAACTTTATGTTTTTATTGATTGTTTAAGAACATATCAATTTTCTTGATTTCCCAAACCGTTTTTACATCTACAAGTGTTTTGAAAAAACCCAGCCATTTCGGATAACGTCGACATCCCGAGAGCGCCCGGTGGGTTTTTTCCAGTTGTGGGAAGACCTTCATGGTGATTCAGTGCGACCTGAGCTTATCAGTTATAATGCTGCAACTCGGTGGCTTCAATGGCTTCAATGGCTGGATGGTGGCTTCAAACATGTTCTGATTTCTGGGAAAAAATGATCCATACCAAGTTGACCCATATTTTTTTTCAAATGGGTTGAAAGTACCAACTGGATGGATTTTTTTTGGACAAAACAACTCAAGATCTTGGTATTCCTTGGGTATGGCCCCCCTCCCAGAATTTCAGAAGCTTAAATGAAGGGTTTTTAGGTGGGAATCCCCGATCCGATGACATGTTTCATGTTGGTGGTCACTGGAATCCTGGGAGGGGGCCACACTTAAAGGTATTTTGAGGTTTGCTATTTTGATGTTTCTGGTTTTTACATTTGTTTCTTTTGAATGAACTTGATTTGTTTGATTACATTTGTTATCACTTTCCATTTTTGTGAGACTCAGTATATCTGAAATAATCAGTTGTTATGGACCTAGTTTGGATGAGAGTACACTGTACACCGCTCAAATGTGGCCAAATACAACGGCCAACTACCAGAATCTCACCAGATGCATCATGATACCAAAACCAGTATCAAAGTCATGCAAAAACGGGATACCACATGTAGTCTAGCAGTGCAATATTTCCACGTGTTTTGAGTTGGAATTTCTGGAGAGAAAGCTGTTGAGATAGGCTATTTTGCAGGGTGTCTGTGGGTGAAGTTGCACCCAGATGTAGCCTCCGGAGGGCAGCCTCCGGGCAACGCTAAAGGAGAATCTTCCAGTTGTCTTGCACCTTTGACAAGAGCAGCAGAACGTGCCTTGGAGGCCCATCGCCTCCAAGGACATACTCCTTTTGACCCACGTTGCGTTGAATGCGTGCGTGGCAAGAGTACTTTCCACTACAGGAGGAAGAAAGATGGTATCGCTGAGTGTGAGCTCCAGGCCGATTTTGCTTATTTGAGTGCCAAAGGTGAGTTGACGGAAGAAGAGATTGATCGATGTTTCAAAGTCTTGGTCCTTTTTGAGTTGTCGTCGAATTGCACATCTTTCATTTTGGTGGATCAAGACTTACAGAGCAACAGAAGCAACATAGTTCAGTGGTTGGATTTCATAGGCATGAGTTCATCGAAATCGTCGATAGCGTTACACACGGACGCCGAGCGAGCAGTGGGGCAACTGGTTTCGAGGGTTTCAAGTAACTACACGTTTGCTATCAGGAGGGTATCGCCACAACAGCACCCAGAAACTTTAAGAGCAGGCCCCTGAAAATTCGAGGAGCTCCTCATTTTATAACCAATATACACGAGCTCCTCGGCAGTATGATTACAGCTTCTTCAAGGGTACCGTGATTTTTTTACATATATGAGATGAGTTTTAAAAGAAGTTAGTGGACTTTTTTTGTCACTTGCATGGCATGATGCATTTTGTTTTGTATGTTTCAAAAGGGTACTTAAATAGTGTATATATGATATAGGTATGAATTGTAGACCACATACACCATCAAGAGCTTCAGGTTGGAACCAGATGATCTCACAACGAAAAATAGAAAGTGATTCTGAATAGGAATTCTGTAACCATGAGATACCCCTGGTGGACAGTGTCATGGTTTTTCATATTCATATTTACATATACGCAGATCAGTTTGCTGCTAGGAGCAGTCCAAAAGAATTGGTAATATTCATACGGTTGATTATCCTACTAATCACCTTTAGAATATCTAAACAAGAACCTGTAAGTGGGAGAAACTACCTATCAACGTTTACAGGACTTCCATCAACACCGTATAAGACAGCGCGGCAATGCAAGAGAACGCACGAGTTTGTTTGACTTTACATGCTAGGATTGAAAAAACCTTCCCTGATCACCGGATGTGTTTTCAGGTGCACTTTGTTTATTTTGTGTGCCATTTCTTTCATACACAGCCAGCTTCCAAAGTTTCGTGTATGGGGAAACACGGAAGCTCTACTAGGGATGTTGCATTTATTTTAGATGATTTTGAATCAAACGTGCTTTTTAATTGCTTGTCCAATATATTATTAAGTTGCACATTGGAAGGGAACGAATTGCAGCAGGTCCCGCAGGTGCGATCAGCATATCTTAGATTGGTTTGTGTTTTCCAAAGATACATGAAACAACCTCACCAAAACACCGTGTCTATTGAATCTACCACAGCATTCCAGTGGCAAATGAAGGTTTAGGTGGGGATCCTGAATCCTAAACATGTCAAAATCCTGGTGGTGACTGTAACTGAGGGGGTGAGCCCAATCCATATGAGCAACGAAAAAAACCTCCCACTTTCCATTGCCCTGGCTATTCAAATAGGTATCCTTATAATGGCGTATTATACCCTAAGGATCCCATCCCCGCCCCTAGAATTGATGGTGATTCCAATCCCATCCTCATATAGGATTCAAGGTGTAATCCCTCTGGATATTCCTGGATCCACATGGACCATGGATATATACATGATATATATTCCCTATTTAACTGTTTTAAGAACCATTATAAGGATAGCTGTTGAAGCCATTTAAACCGCCATCTTCCAAAGTTTCGTGTATGGGGGAACACGGAAACTCTACTAGGGATGTTGCATTTCTTTTAGATGATTTTGAATCAACCGTGCTTTTTAATTTTTTGTCCAATATACAATTCAGTTGCACAGGGCTACATTCCTAGCGGGGCCGAGAGGAAGGGAACGAATTGCAGCAGGTCCCCTAGAATTGAGGCTTCCAATCCCATCCTCATAGGATTCAAGGTGTCATCCCTGAGGATATTCCTGGATCCACATGGACCATGGATATATACATGATATATATATATATATATTCCCCATTTAACTATCTTAATAGCCATTATAAGGATAGCTGTTGAAGCCATTTAAACCCCATTCTATAATCCTTACAAATCCCCATTTAACTGGATAGGATGTCATCCCCTAATAACCTTCCCCCAGGCCATCCGTGCTTGTGAAGAGAAGTGGAGGTCCAGACCTCAGGTCACATGTTTCTTTACACCGTAGTGAAAATAGATGGCTCAACCCCCAAAAGGTGGATTAGTAAGGGGCCATGATAAATCAATACATAGGATTTTTCAATGGTTTTTCAACGACCAAATGTTTGTAGGAAAATATGTTTGATCTTCAAGTTTGGTTAATATTTGCCATCTGGTTTCCCCTTCAATGGTTTTGTTTGTGATTTTCAGGAAATTGGAATACCCTCCATGGAACTTACCCAGAAAAGCAACTTATCTTCAAAATTACCTTGTTGAGGGATGTGCTAGTTCCCAGGAGGGTATTGGTTGGGGGGTTGGTGAAACATATGTGTTTTTATTGCTTTTTTGGAGAGGGAAGTTTTCGATTTCCTCTTGTGCAAATGTGAACCCTTGCCCACCCCCCCCGATCTTTCCACTAAAAGGATCTCCCCACTGTTTAAAAACACGGTATCATGTGTATTTTTCTATATCCACCACAAGGTGGACACCTACCAGTTGCAAATGGGGTGAAATAACTCCCATAACTAGGAGTAGGGTGAAATAACCTCAGGTACCCATTGTATTTTCGGCCATTTACACCCCATTTATAACTAGTATATACTAGGTGATCCACCTTGGATGATGGAGGGATCCCACCTTGGATGAGATATGGAGGTCGATTCTGATGTTCATGGAAGAGTTGGAGGATGATGCGAGGCTGTCGGCAAATTTGGTGACTTATAATAGTGCCATATCCTGCTACCTGGCTGAAACGAAACGTCGTGCTTCCTCATGTCACCAAGAATCTCAGTACCTAAAATGGAGGTACTGGACCTTATGAGGCTATTTTGGGGGCTGGGTTTTTCCTTACATAAGCCTCACATACAGCTTAGGTAGGTGAGTACCTCCATTTTAGGTACCTGAAATTCTTGGTGATCATGGGTTGAGATCGATGGTTTTATTAAGGGGACCCCCCCCAAAGCAAAAGAAGTTGATGTTGGGTTGGAGGTTTGTGCTAGTTTAGCCCCACATTGGTTTGTGTTGATTTATGAAAGAGCGTCAGATTTTTCCCAACACATTGGGTGTAAAGCTAAACTTCAAAAAATGGGGCTTCAAATATGCAAGTTACCTAGGATGTTTGTAGCAAAGCCGCCAAAAACTGAAAAGCCCGAGAGAAATTCACTCCATGTGTTTCATTCAAAAAATATACAATACTTAATCACTGTTCTTTTCTTTTTCCGGAATTGCTGTAGGAATCCTGTTTTTTTTATTTGTTCTCATTGGTTTCCCATGTTCAGTGAAGGATGAGTTTGCCCAAGAATCTCCAAGAAAGGGAAAATTCACGAAAGGACATGAGCTAAACAAAAAAGATCTCGGTTAAAACTTCCATACCCAAACTGCAGCCAATCACCAACTTCGTCACGTGTCCAGATGTGTTTCTTTGGTATCAAAGGTGTCCCGGTTTGGAAGATTTGTAGAGAACACTTATCCAACTGAAGGAGTAGCGAAGAGTGGAAACAAAAAGGTTGGGTTGTATGGGGGTTATCATATATCCTCCGAGCTGGTAGTGTTGCAGCCTTTTCGTTTTAACTCTGTTTGGTGGCTTCACCAACAACAAGCATCTTTCTTTTTGGGGGGGAGTAGTAGGTGGGCCCAGGAATCCCTACATTTATATAGAAAAAAAAACTCCAGGATTTCATAAGTCCAGTGGGGATCGGAAGAAAGCTTGTAGCCAAGGTTTTGCTGTTGGCTATCAGTGGCAGTATGCTTTTGATATGATGCAAGGTGGGGTGGAGGATCAGTAAAGGTTGCTGGCGGGTTTGCGTCCCTAAAGTTCAAAATGGTTGAAAACCCTGAACATCAGCGGCAAAAAAGGGGATTCGGAAGGGTGCGAAGGTTAACAGAAAGCATTTTCGTTAGGTGAAGGTTTTGGTTTATATATGATATGATTGATGTTTGCTCTCAATCAGATTAGGAAGATAATAGAGATGTTTAAGGACATTGGTTGTTGAAGTGTTCAAGTTCATTTTGTAGGTTTGTGTTGGATTACATTTTGACCAACAAGTTTGCACATATGTTCTGAAATCATGCAACTTCCCAAAAAACTTTACTTCACTTATATATGTCTATATACTTAGATGCCTGATTGACCACTAACACCATGGAATAAAACATCCAACGGACACAAGTCTCGAAGTTAACTTCCGCCTGTGTTTTTCACGCGTCCAGGCATGGGAAAACGTCGTTTGACACCCAGCCTTGTCACTTTTCAGCAGAAAAGATGACACTGTCGTGTTGATGCATTTGACTGCTGAAATATAACGCCACAAGATATATGTGGATGTTTCCGAAAATAGGGGTTTTCCCCCCAAATCATCCAATTTAATAGGGTTTTCCATTGTAAACCATCCATTTTGGGGTACCACTATTTTTGGAAACACCCATATGTAGAAACACCAACTTGAATTGGAATCACTCATATGTTTTACCATCGTTGGGTTCTCTATTGATTTTGCACCCGTTTCTTAATTCAACAAAGAGATGCTCTTGTGAGGAACGAGATTCTATGGTAGTCAAGAGATAGCATTTTGCAGATATGCGTATATATAGATAAGTTGTGTTTCCAATGCGTGAACAAGCATAGGTTTGTTTGTGTGTATATATTTATTGTTTGACAAGGTAGCGATGTATTATAGAGCATTCTCAGTTGGATATTTGGATTATTTTTCACAGCAAAGAAATGGGGCAATGGATTCCACATCGTCAAAGGCCTGAGCTAAGTCGACGTATTAAGAGATGAGAAAAAAGGTGTCATATGCAAAAACATATGGCATGTCTATGACAGAATACCTGGCATGGTCCTCCCCCCTAGTTATACCCCCGTGAAAACTAACATATCCCCAGAAAAATGATGGTTGGAAGATGTACTTCCTATTGAAATAGTCCCTTTTTAGGGGACATGTTAGTTTTCCGGGGTGTAGAATTGCTGGAATTTCAATTGCTCTTCAACCACAACTTAACCTTGTGGTTGTCCAAAAGGGGGTCGCCACAGTTCGGGTTTTCATCATCAGCAGTTCTTTTGAAGCTACTGTTTTCCCTTTAAAGCTCATCTTAGATTGATGATTTTCATGCTCCACTCACACAAGTGGAGGATAATTATGTTGTGTTATTCGTTTGGTTAGGATTCAGCTAGGATGGTTGCTTTGTGTTGTTAGTTGCATTCAATTCCTATTATGAATCATTGCTCATTTGTGATTTTTTGCTGTTGGAAAAGACAACAAGTATATAATTTAACAATATGGTTACTACAGTACTCCCAAAGGAGAAAGAAGATTACCGACTCTGAGAATGCAGCTACTGTATCTATCATTTCATGAGTTTATTTTTATTAAATGTAGGCGAGCAAACTGCCGACAACGAAAACCCTCCATGATCATGGTGTCTTTTTCTTAGAAGGAGCAAATCCTCTTCAGACGGCGTTCTAGTTTAGTTCAGCTTTTGAGATTCTCATAACGGAGTCAATGGATTCACATGTTGTTGGAACAGTTTTTTCTGAGTTACGTATGATGTGAGTAGAGACCAAAACCGTTGTTATTTATTTAGACGGATGTTATACAACAAGAATACCAATGGAAGCTAATGATAACTATTTCCATGCGTTCAGTATTTGAACCTGTGGTTTACATAATAAATCAGTAGAGCGGAATGCCGGCTTGTTGGGTTGTGTTATACACTGATAATGTTAACTTTTGTTTCGATAGTTTGCATGCATACTGCTCATGATGCTCATGTAAGCTTGTGTTCGGACAGTTTGCAAGTAAGATACATAATATACATTGAGAAAACATCATAATATGTTTTCTTTTGTTCTGGCTGATTTTTTCTTATACCTCAACCATAACCACCATATTCTCCCCAAATAAAATCAGGGTGTTTAAACCATATCTCCATTGGGTCCCATGTCCAGGTGACCTCCTGTTTTAGTTCACCTTGGTGAGTTGGTGAACGTCCCATCCTGCCTGCTTCGGGGAGGGGGTTGGGGCAGGTGACCACCATGGGACTCTGGACGGCTTGCCTTAAAGGAGGTCGTTGGAGTGGAGGGTTGGGCTGGGCCAAGATGAGGGAAGCTATATATAGGGTGAATTTCGAAACATTGAACGAACAAATCCTCTGAGGTGGGTGGGTTCTGATGTATTTTTCATCCTTCTTATTTTGGTAGAGCCATGCGATTTGTTTGGAAGGTGTTTTTTTTCATGTTTTTTCTGTTTCACAGATTCCAGGGATGTTAAGGGCAAGTTGGGGGGGATTGTCGATGAAGTGACCATACCTTGCCACTTTGTTGAAAGTCCCATGTTGGTGGAGGGTTGTAAGAGTAACCCTACTGTAGCCGGAAGGCAAGGACTGCAACTCGTTTTGTTTTGACATGTCTTTTTTGTTAAAGATTTCTCATTCCAGAGTTACACTCCCGGATCTGACATAGCAATGTTGTATTTGTCCGTAACATGAACTTCATCTACAATGTGCGGATGGAAACAATTGAAGGGGTCTTTGTTGTCATCTATAACTAGTCAGACTAGTCATCATGGGAAAATTAATGGCACATCCCCCATAATGCAACCCTCTTCCCCCCTCGGAAATAAGGCCTTATTTAAGGGAATACGACTGTAATCATAGTGTTGTTGTTGACCGTCAGGTCGTCCAGCATTCATCTTGGACCTCCAGCACGAAGATGATTCCAACGATGCGGCACTCGCCACAGTGGCATTGGGAGCTTGTGAGGCTTCCTTTTGGCGCGTTTGCAAAATTTGGGTTGATGACATGGGTTGGTGATCAATTTCACACCCGGACCGAAAGAGTAATTACACAAAAATGAATCCTAGACCATCAGATAGGATATGAGCATTCACCTTGAAATCACCAGCTTACCTCAGTTAGCCTGCTTACTCTTTCCCTCATATTCGAACTTCCCAAAGTCTAAGTCCATTCCTGGTAAAGTCCACAACTTTGATTTAGTGGAGGTTGATACTTTGTCCCATCATTTACGTAGGTTTCAGTGTATACATCCTGTTGATAATTGAAGTGGAAGAGAAGGACATGCTTCCATTGATGCCCAAATAGAGCAGGCAGGGATGAACCCATAGGTCACCAGTTGCATGAGTCCATCATCACGAAGCTAACCTGCTAAAGTGATAGTGGCTTAAATGAACGTTTAGGTTGGTTGGACACAAAAAAACAGGTGGTTTCTACTGGGAAGGTGGTTAACACAATGTATTTTGTTCAGTAGTTTGACTACTGTCATTGTATCTCTCTATAATTTTCTATGTATATATCTTTTATATAAAATGTATATACACATCACCCTACATATCTTCAAAGGATTTGATTCACAATCCTGGTACCTGAATCATAAAACAATTGGGATGATGATGGAGATGATGGCATTTCTCCACGACTATGGAGGGCTGGCTGTTGGAGCCTCTCAGTTTCCAAGTCAGGATGGGGCAGATATCCACTATTTCAAACTATAGGATTGGAAGATGGATTTGGAACCACATGTGGTTGGGGGAACCAAGAGAGCCCATTCGGTTTCCAGTGTACTTCTAGTTGGTGATACCTGATGGTATGCAGATTCTTCACAAAAGTGTGAAAAAGTCATGTTCTAGAGTATTGGAAGTCGATTCCGAAAACTCATTGACGGGCCAAACATCAAATTGGAGGTGTTTGTTGGGTGTTGCTGGCATCTAGATTCGCTTCATACTTCTAAGTTTTTTGATGCATATCCCCAACTAGTAACTCGTGGAGGAGGTTTGCTCACTATCACCTTTAGTATGGGCTTCAAAATGAGAAACTGGTGTTTATTGTATTTAGCATAATACGTATACGACGTATACATATCAATACCGTTGGAAAAATACCATTCATGTCCAACAGAAAGCCACCAAAAAATACCTACCACCTTTAAAAAACTCTATAAGATGTCCTACCACCTTTAAACCTAAAAACTGTTAAACCATGGAAAATACCGTTCAGCTTTCCATTTGCACCTTTAAACAAAAACATCTATAGATATCCAGGCTACTGGCAAACTTGGAGGGGCTACCAAGTTGCCACTTGGCCCAATACCGAAAACCGGTAGAGATTTCACGTGGATTGGTTCGAAAGGGATTGGTTAGGCGGAAAGGGTTGGGGGGAACAAAAACAAGTTTAAGACTATGGTTACAAACAGGATGGTAAATGATCTTATAGTTTAGTCAGGATGTGTTTGTTCAGTTTTCTAGCTGTACAAACTGGAAATATGGAAATTACACCTGACATGTTGGTTTAGGGAGGGTTTATTGACCACGGATCATTTCTATTTTGGAGATGTATATACTTGGTAAGATTCTATCAATGTTGATGTTCGCCCATCCTTTGGAAGATAATCCAAGTGGAGTATCTTTAAAGTAATTCCTATTTTGCACCGGCTTTCTGACTCGTTTCAAATGGCGAATCATTCAAAAGTGAGCACGAACGCCCACAACCCTTTCATGAAGTGAGGTCAATGTAACTGCATTCAGTTGCATCCTAAAATCGCTGTCATCAAGTGCTGATCACGAAGCATTAATCATGCCCTGCAAGAGGAAAGTAATTTTCCAACCAGCTGTTGTAAGGGGCTATGTTAGAATTTGGGGGTGTATTTGATTCTAATTACCGGTGGACTGGAAATACCTCAACTGTAGCAGTGAGAACTTGTCGAGATTCAAATGTATGTGGTAATATCAAGTTGGAAGTGATGAATCTTGTTTGCTTTACATGCATACTTTTGGTTCTAACAAACTGGACGTTGCAGGATGTTTTTTTTGGAAGCATATTTAATGATATTTGGGTTGACAGAGAGACGGATGTTCACACTAACGGTAGATACTTGGTTTGAAGGTTAGTCCCATTTTCTTCAAATTCCTTCGGAATCTTTGCTTTTTTTCCCTCCAGGGAACGATCACATAACCCTGGGAAAAAGGAACATCATCAACTCAAAAATGCCCAACAGGATGGGATATATCTTGATTCCCAGGAGGGTGGGAAATGTCACCATCCGCAGCCATTTTTTGGCCCAAAGTCTCGGCCGAATCGAGTGGAACATGTGAACATGTGAAACATGCGAATCCCCATTAGCCAAGATATGTGTAGTTTAACCGTTATAGCAGGTGTACCAATATGATAAGCGCTGGAAGTCTAGTCATCTTGTGTTTTCCTTTTTTACGTTCATGATTGAGTCATCAGTGTATATCTATTGTCATCATCATTGATTTGCGATTGTTTTTAACAAAAAAGGCTCATCATCATATCAGCAAAGCAAACAGCTTCCCCCCTTTTGGTAACATATCTCCAGTGGGTGGCGAGTTTTTACCATGCCATGATGTCGCCCTTTACCAGGTAACCTTTAGCTATAAAATGACAACGATCGAGGCCACAGATTTGCCCAAAATCCGTCTTCATGGATGTGGCTCGATTTTGCAGAGATGTATTGGGTGAAAAAAAAACGGCCAGGCAGGTGGTGGTTTTTGTATGGTTTTTGTTGTTGACAATTTCGGATCAAACCTATAATAACTGGTTCAGGATTCCTTCCATCAACAGTAGTTGGCGAGTTGATGTGAAATTTATTTGGATCAACTTTTTCCTCCAAGCATCCCTATCTGCCAGTAAATCTGAAGGTGGGAGTTTTTATCTGATGATTTTCACTGGCAAGTCGAGGTGTTTAGGTGTTTGTTTTTCATCAGGGATGCCAATACGGATGGGTGTATCGAATCTAAGTTGTTCAGGGGTGCGTGTGTGTATATATGAATTAATTTACATATATGGCATATATATTTATATGTATATATGCATTATTTTGATGGTATATACATATATAGAATATATATATATATATCCTCTTAGTGGCCAAGCTGTCCCTCATTTCGGGTTCCGTTTTTGGCTTGGCCAATTTGTTTAAGGTTGTTTGGCCTCGGTGGGCCGTCCTCGATGCACCTTGGTTCTCTTGGTTGGCGGCGCTGGGGCTGACCGGGGAAGGTCAGTCATTGGAAAATGTCGGTAGAAGACTGGGATAAGGCATTGAGATGTGTACATCTAATTTATTACCATATACCATGGAAACCCATAACCTTCAAGTCTTCAATTTTTTGGAATAGGAATTTCCCATATCTAGGTGGTGGCAACTCAAAGATTTTTTTCAGTTTCACCCCGAAAATTTGGGGAAGATGAACCCATTTTGACGAGCATATTTTTTCAAAGGGGTTGGTTCAACCACCAACTAGTTTACATCTAATGTATTACCATATACCATGGGAACTCATAACCTATACAACCTTCATTTTTAGGGGTTATAACATGTTATAACCCATATTTTAGGGGTGTAAAACCTTCATGTTTCCATGGTTTCGGGGGTTTCCTAAACCTGGTGGTACCCAAAAACTATTGGTTTTCATTCTAAAAATTACCATTTTGGGGTGTTTTGGGGGTAGCACCATTTTAGGAAACACCCATACAGGTGGTAGTTTCAAAACATTTTGTTTAAAGATTTGAAGAAATGATCCAAGTTGTCTACTATGTTTTCATCTTTTGTGGCTTCGCCCCCACCTATTTCGTGGGGATTTTTTCGCCACCCATTTGGACTTGGAGGCCAGATTATTTTTAAGGCCGAAAAAAAAAAGGCTGGCTGATAAGCAGTAGTCTTTTTGCAACTGCCCCTTACCTTGGAAGTCAAACAACCTCTTTATCAGTGGTAAAAAAAAGGGTAGCTCTGGTTTTTGGTGGGGAAATCAACAAGTTTTGGATCAGTTTGTTTTGTGTATGATGAAAGATTTACCTTTTGGAGTTTTGCATTGGATGTTTGGTAGGATGATGTACCACTTTGTCATTGAATTTTCTGAAGACACATGTCAGCATCACTACAAAGGGGGCATCTTTCAAAAAATGTGCTAGTCAAATTCATAAACCAAACATGCAGAAGTAGAGGGGGCCCATTGTTGTTTCCATTTCGCACAGAACATGTTTTTTTCACTGCCGAGGGAGGAGCTGCCGCATCGAGTTTCCCCTTCATCATTTTTTTTTGAGGAACTCTTTGCAGGTTTTTCTGGATTCCCACAGCCAATGGGTGACATACACATCCAAGTGTAGATGATGAATGTATGTTATATTTACTGTACCCACATTTACCACCAAAACTGCCAAAGTGTAGGTAAATAGGCCATACATTGAGCCTCTAGGTTTTGCTTTTTGTTTTTTAAAAGACATATTTTGGGCAGATACACCAAAGCCGAAAACTTTGACCAAAAACAAACAAAACAAGTGGAAAGAAAAAACCTTACACAAATGAACTCATTAACACCATCCCTGAAACTCTTATTTTTGTTCCTCCCTTTTGTTGGAATAATACCCAAAAAAAAGGTGGTTAGAAAGCAAAACCACTGGAAACATTGGAAAATCGCTGCTTTTTGAGGCGTTCCACCTGGATGTTTTCGCCCGTGGGTTGCTTTTGAACGTGTCATTGAGTAGCGTGGTCTGTCCTGCTGGGTGGGGAGGTTGTCCCCTCCCAGTATAAGAAAAAATGCTGGGGGGAGTTTGTTGAGAAACCCCTTAATAATCAACCCCATATATATATATATATTATATAGGGGGTATTTTTTATTGGGTGTATAAAGTTTTTTTAAAGGTCAAGGTTGAAGGTTTACGGGTGGAATCCCCGATACCAACCCAAGGGGTGAAACTGCGAGACTCACCTGGCCAAGGCTAGCGGCGACCCACCACTTCAATTTTTGGAAGAGGAATAGGAATTTCCCACATCTAGGCATCTAGGTGGTGGTTCCAAATATGTTTTATATTCATCCCTACTTGGGGAAGATTCCCATTTTGACTAATTTTTTTTCAGATGGGTTGAAACCACCAACTAGTTGTTTTTAGTATAGAAATGATATACATTGGTTTTTCAACGGATTGAAAATGATGGCCCGAAATGGCGAGTAAGAGTAAGTTGTGGTGGGGATGATGGTGATGATGATCATCATTGTGCTGCTGTTTTTTTTTGTTGTTGTTTTATTTTGTTGTTGTTTTAATGTATACCAGTCCTATGGATATATTTATGTCTTTATTTATCAACATTTCGTTGGGTTCTTAGTATGGCAAAATGCATTTTTGGTGGGCAGTGCCATTGCTGTGGGGTGAGTTCTTGTTTGTGGGGTGCGGTTTCCCGTGCGGGGTCGTAAATATATTCCAATCCTACGTGGTGGTTTCAAACATTTTTTTATGTTCATCCCTACTTGGGGAGATGATCCAATTTGACTAATATTTGTTCAAATGGGTTGAAACCACCAACTAGAATCCCATGGATCATCTACACACCTCTCAAAAAATGAATGGTTTTTTCTCACCTAAAGATTTTACGACGAAAGTTGTCTAAACGAAACATCGAATCTGAAGATGAAAAAATCCATGACTTTAAGGCTTCAAATTTTGAGTTTTCCAGACTGATAGATTACAGATTCATTTATTTATCAATGTATGGTTGATTTTTTTGTGGGACATCACATATACCAGTCCCACGGATCTGTTTTCCTTTTGAGGTCTTTGAACTTTGGATCTCAACTGGTTTATTGCTTGGAATCTTATCGTCGCATGGTAAGTACTGAGCATCAAGAAAGCGAAGGTGGGCGGATGGCGGCCCTACATGGGTGGATGGTTGCGTAGTACGGGTCAACATCGGGAAACACAACAGCAACAAGAACAAAAACAAAATGTCATGAAGAATGGGATAAAGAAATGGATGTTTACATTTATTTACTTCAGGTGGTGTTTTTATGTTGATTTGTTTTTCTTTACTCGGATGCTTGGGGATTTGACGAACATATTTTAATGGTAGTTGATATCACCAACTAGTAAACGGAAGGTTTCTTAAAAATGACGTGTTTGAGTTTGATCTGGTATTTTCAGGCTGACATGTTGTTGAATAGATTCAAATATCATCTGAAACTAAGTTAAGAATTGACAATTATTGATGTGATGTAAGGATTTTTTTTTATCAATAGCTGTTTCTGGTTCCCTTAATAGGTGGTAGGTACCATATAATCACCCAATTGGTAGTATATATATATATATACCACTTACATATTGCCAATTGGGGGATTATTTATCACCTACCACCTACCAAGGGAACCAGGAAACTCCATTGATTTTAAACTCGATCCGATCCTGAAACAGCAAAGCGGTGAAAAGGTATATCCTCCCTGAAACTAACACAATTCCCTAAAATAGACCCAAGCCCCACAAGGAACTTTCATCTTCCAACCCTTGATTTTTACGGGGCAAACTGTTATATAGTTTCAGGGAGGGCGTATGCACCTTATTTTCTTTCAATTTTCCAGACACACCTTTCCCATGCCTTTTCGTTCCTTCCCGCTCCTTTGCCGACAGTCCACGGGTCGGCAGAAGTCCTTTGGGCATTGTCTGTGGCGAGTGTATTGACCACCTGGTGGTTTTCCATATTCTTTCACCTTGCCCATGGTGAGAAAAACGTCATGGAACCCAAGGGATGAGGGGAGAGAATGGTGCTATGACTCAAGTTAAAAGATTGGGATGGATGACCATGGGGTAGAGTAAATCATAAGGATATTTGCGAATGTGGCGGTTGGACCGCATCTTCAAAGATTTCTGAATGTCATCGGACTTGGGTGATTAAGCACTAAATGGATGATCTTGGATTATTCAAATGGATAATTGTGAGAGTGAGTTGATATGATCGATTTTCATGAAACTCAAGGCCAGCGTCATTTGACACCATGTTTTTTCCTCTCCGGAGTGGGACAAAACATTTTCTCCCAAAAACGAAGTCATTTTTGTTGGATTCTGTACATTTCATTGTTTATTTCAAAAAAATCCAAGGAAAAACATAGGATATCATAGTATTGTAGATTTTGATGATCATAATTGTCATGGCGGGGATTTCTGATGGGGGCCGTGATCAACCTGTCAACACCCCCTCTCCGGGTGTTTCACTGCTTGCCAGTTCAATGTGTGCCATGGATGTGTTTCTTGGAGTTGAAAAAATGGGAGGATTTCACACCATGTTGTGCCAGGGAGAAGATATGAGACCTAATCCTGGAACCACCCAAAACAACTAGGTTTTTAATGGATGGAAATGGGGATTTAAAGGTTTGGAATCATCCAATCGAAACAACCAAACAAATATGACCAGCTTCTTCAAAGTGACCTGAAATGATTCACCAAGTGGAGGTCATGTTTTCAGCCCTGAAAAGGTCACCGCCGTGGGTCCAAACGAGCCCACGACTTGAAGAACCTGTTTGGGGCAAGATGTTTGAAACAAATCGGTACTTTCAAGTTTTGACATATTTGGAGGTGTATGATGTTTTCAGTTCATGATTCTGAGGATAGATCAGATTGAGAACTAGTTAGGTTATCCCATATGTGTGATTATCGATTGTATTCACTGGAAGAAAATTGGCATCGAACAGCGCAATCATTCCACAAGATCCTGCACTTTTGGTCAAACGAGCTTTAAATCAATAACCTTTATAATCTAAGTGCTAGTTAGTAGTTCAATCATTGTTTATTTTCACCCCCTACTTGGGGTACATGATCCAATATGACTATTATGTTGTTTATTTTTGAGATGGGTGGAATGGGGTAGTTGGTGTTTCATGTTTCATGATTGTAGGGACCGGTACATCCAAAAACACCACTACTCGGATGCTATGCCGAAGATGGAGTTTCAATCAAGGAAGACTTAGGAAATTTTAGGAGACATCCCAAACAAGTGTACATTTACACAACATGTTCCTTGTTAGATCTCACCATTGCTATGAGGGCAATCTCCCCCTTCAACCCTTGTGGTCAGACGGTCAGTTGTTTTTCCCAGATAGTCTTCAAGCTGTGAAGCATGAATGACCTTCACTGACCTTCACCAAAGCTAACCCAGCAAAAATTGTAAAAAACGCCATCGGAAAAACAGAAACCTTTCGGGGAGGTAGCATTGTCCTTGCAAGATGCGTGTGTTGGCAATCACCTTTTGGACTTGCGCAAGCTGCTAGGTTGAGGGGGAAACATCTTAAGGATGT
This sequence comes from Breviolum minutum Mf 1.05b.01, assembly GCA_000507305.1. Lineage (NCBI taxonomy): Eukaryota > Dinophyceae > Suessiales > Symbiodiniaceae > Breviolum > Breviolum minutum. The sequence goes on along the minus strand of DF239074.1, from coordinate 175,574 downwards.
TGTTTTGAGCCGAGGTAACTCTCTTTTGCGTCATTTTTGCCATTCCTATCTTCCTTGTAGTGGGATTTGGTGAGATTCTTGCTGGCAAACCTGAGCCTTTGAACGTCTGGTTGGCCAAAATGCAGGTGAGAATGTGTGTTGTAGACTTTTACACACAAGGACGCAGTGGGTATACATCTGACCTTATACCATCGCACTATCACATGATATGCTCGAAGAACTTCAAAACCTTTGCAAGGTAAACAAGGCTCCCAAAGCGTTTTTTTTTTCTTGGCCTCCAAATTCAAGAAATGTGGTAACCACAAAGATGTAAACTTCAGGAAAGATGTTGGGAGTCTTCCGGCAAGTTTTACTATGTGCTATGTTCTTTGTAGGTTACAAAGCACGGGAGATTCTCTGACATATTCAAAATTCTTAGATATATATCGTATATTTATATACCTGTACACACATGTATTTCTGTTTTCTTGTATTACGTCATAGTCAGCAACCCAATATGGTTATAAGTGACCTTTCAAGACTTCTTTAAAGGGTTTAAGTGACCTGCAACGATCGGGGATGGGATGAAAAGGTCACGGCTTGCATCATCTGGTAGGTGGTGGTTTCCAATATTTTTTTAGTTTTACCCCTATTTGGGGAAGATTCCCATTTTGACTCAAATTGGGTTGAAACCACCACCTAGTCCATATTTTTGGCATCATTCTCAGTTTAGCTATAATGGTAGATTGGTGGTTTGGCTTGGTGGTTTGGGATTCTAGGGATATTCCCTAAGTACCAATCTCTTTCATAAGAAGATTCCAGGGATCCAAACCACCCAATTTACCATTAGCTGATCAGTGTCCCAACAACACAGCTTGGATCAAAAGAAATTGTTTAGAACAAGTCACACACCAAACAAACCCTTCCTGGCAATGCTGCGGTTAGGTGACCTTTTTTTTGGTATGGTGAAAACCCCCGTGACCTTTTTGGAAAGGTTCCGTTAATGTGACCTCCAACAAAAATCGGGGATAAAAAGGTCACTTTGAACGGGCCTCAATGGCCTAAATGGCTCATAAATGGGGGGTTACTAACTACTTACTAACTGGGATGATCCTCCAACAAAAATCGGGAGATAAGATCAGGTCATGGCGACTGAATGACCAAGAGTTGAGGTATCGGATCGAGGCATATCTCACTCTCGGTCTGCTCTTCGGTCTTTGGCTCTTCTGTGGCAGTTCCATGTCGTGGATTCTGAGGGCCGATGCGCCGGTGGGTGAGATCGATTTATAATGGCGAAAAAGGAGTTCTAAAGAAACCATGGACCAACATGAGTTTTAAGAGATTTTTCATTTTGATTCTGATGTAATTGAGATGTTGTAACACTCAAAATGATGGGATTTCCGAACATCATGTTTTCCAAACAGATTGTTGTATGTTAATTTTGAGGAAGTGTAACCTCGGATTGATTCGCCTTGAGTTGACATTATTTGCCACAAAATATGGAACAGATCAGATGCGGGTAAAGTGCAAACAAGATGTGTATGGTTTCATCTCAAAAAATCAACGGCCCTGAAAGGTTTGTTGTTTCCCAAGTATAGCTTGCATGATTTTTGTTGCAGCGATGGCAATCAATTAACTGCTATGGCCAAACCTTTTATATTACCCACATCACGGAGAACAATTTGTTGCCCCGTTTGTTTTACCTCTACCGGCCTCTACCGCGGGTAAAGAAAACACACGAAAACAAACACACACACACACAGACACAGACACACACACACACAGACACAGACACAGACACAGACACAGACACAGACACAGACACAGACACAGACACAGACACAGACACAGACACAGACACAGACACAGACACAGACACAGACACAGACACAGACACCAGACACCAGACACCAGACACCAGACACCAGACACCAGACACCAGACACCAGACACCAGACACCAGACACCAGACACCAGACACCAGACACCAGACACCAGACACCAGACACCAGACACCAGACACCAGACACCAGACACCAGACACCAGACACCAGACACCAGACACCAGACACCAGNACACACACACACACACACACCACGCACACACCACGCACGACACACGCACACACACAGACACACACACACACACACACACACACACACACGGAGCTGTTTTTGAGGCTACTGCCTATGTGCATGTAACTATAGGAGCCCGATTGGTCTATCTTCAATGATGGAGCTACCTTTGGTTAACATCCATGCACCTTGGCGTTGGTTTACGGTTCTAAAGAAAGGTTGAAGAAACAGAAAAGATCATATAGGGATTCAACCTGTTGGATCTTGCAATAAACTGATGTTAAGGATTGTAACCCAGAACTGGTTCGGTGTAACCTAGTTTTTAGATATTGGATCTTAAATTGGTCTAGTTTTTGATGGTATATACTGTATCATCACATGTTGCAGGTGTGTAATCTTAGTTGTTTCTTTTTGAGACCCCAAGTTGGACATGGAGGGACCCTGAAAAACACTCAAAACCTCCTTGAAAAGGAATAATCTCATCTAAACGAAGCCTTTGTTTGGGGCTTTCATGTCAGTGAGTGTAAGAATCAGCACCCGATGGGCGAAGTAGATGTTATTTTGACTCTGCATGTGGCCAGCAAGAAGGACACTTTGAAAGACAGGTTCTGGTACTCAGCACTACTAGCATAAGTACCTACATATATAGCTGAATGTCGTTTGATGAGTGCCCCAAACAAAATCTCCTGATATCCACCATTCATTTTGAGATAATTTTCAGGTTGCTACTTTTGACAGCTGGTGCATATGCATCCTGATTACCCATCTCATCGTTGTGGGCAGTTGTTTGCAGGGGGCATTCAATGAGACCCATTTTGGGGGAATCAAACAATGCAAATGTATGATAAATTTTGGGGATTTCGCTTATACTAGTGCATTGTTTGGGCTGGTAATCTAATGACCCCTGGTTTATGTCCCCACAAAAAAAAGGCATTGATTTTAGTGATTGATTTTTTGGTTCAAATATGATTGTCGATTCGAGGCATTGGAGATAAACCATCCCAGAAAATGATCATACTCAGAGTTTGTTTCCAAAGTCAACCGGAAGAAATTACTGTAAGCCCAGTGCCTGCATTTTTGTATGGCCTGATATGCTCACTTTGTTTCTGACAAAAACTGTTTTTTCTTATCTCTGTTTATCCATCTTCGTGTAAACACCGTGTAAATACTGAGGAAATGTTTATATGGAAGTATGCCATAGAAGGGGTGTGTGTGTGTGTGTGTACCTGGATGTATTATCTTGATAGATTGTCGGCATTCTATGTACTCGTGGTAGGGGATGCAGCATTTGAGACATTCAACTGAAGGAACCTATGAAAGTTACCAGGTGAGTTTAGTTCTGCTCACGTGTTGGACCCCCGATTTATACGTGGATTGTGGTTTCTAAACGACATAGTTTATATGATCATTCCCTTTCCAAAGAGGAAGACTTACCCATTGAGTTTCCACGTGGTCTCCTTTTGGGTGTACAGTGTACGGCACTTTATGTGTCCCTATAGCTTCAAATAAAGCCGTAAATGGATTTTATATGTCTCTAGTTGCAGGATTTACTGAGGTCTTTTACGAACTGTCCAACATTTTTCAACCACTCCTCGCAACCATTCAAGGTAAGTTTACCTCGCTGTCAGAAGGTGGAGATGCTACAAGACACTTACATCTTCAGGGATGTGCGCCTTGGTTCAAGCAAAGTTTCAGATCTTCAGAAACAAACTCAGTTGGCTGTACAAAGTGGGCCGCTACTGGTTATAAATAGGGTTAATCTAACCCCTACAAATGGTCTTATAATTTATAACTGCTGTTAGAAGCGGAGTTTTTTGACGCCATTTATAGCTGGTAGGGGGCCCACCTTGTACCTTTAAATCAGGCTATTTTAGGGCCTAGACTCTGGTAACCTAAGATGGCTGGCTGGAAAATGGACCCGGAATGAAGATGTTTTCTCCTCTTGCAAACGGGGATATGTCAGCCAGCTACGTTAGTTTACCAGAGTCGGTAGGGATTATGGAATTCCATGAATTACAGACCTTACATCTTGCTTTTACAAAGGTGGTTGAGTGATAGCTTTTTTCTGCCACTCTTGGAAGGGTCTCATGTCTCATTGGCAAAAGGATAGAGAGATCTCACTTCAGGGCACACCCTGGAAAAAGTTACACCCCCCCGAAGATTAACAAAAGATGATGAAAAAGGCCCCCCCGTGGAAAAGGACTTTCCTTTTTGAAAAAAGCCCAGCATTTTCAGGTTCCAGCCGTTAATCTTTCACCATCGTTTTTGAAGGTATAATATATAGTCCTGGAATTCCAAGCCGCCCTGCGGGTCAGAAATTCTTCGATCGCCTCAGGAATGGGTATCATGAGATGCGACGTTTCTTGCAGGATGTTCCATGCATCATCATCACATCCTATGACATAAGCATTTTCGGACTTTCTTGGTTTGTAACTTGGTGATGTCTTGTGATACTGCTTTGGCTTCCGTGTTCTTTTTTTTGAGACTTCCTGTTGAAAAAGAAAGGGTAAGAGAAGTGTTGGAAGTGCAAAGATGTTCATGAATAGGTGTTTCGTGTTTAAAAACGTAATGCTTGTTATGTAGTTTGATAGGATTCTATATTTTTTGAGTATATTGAATACAAGTGAGTCTAGGTGGTGTTTTCAAATATTTTCTAGTTTCACCCCTATTTAGGGAAACCATCAATTTTGACTAATTAATATTTTTCAAATTGGTTGAAACCAACCAACTAGGAGTTCATTGAAATCAACTGAGACAAACATTCGGATATGGGTGTTTCCAAAAATAGGGGCACCCCAAAATGGATGGTTATAATGGAACACCCTTTTGTTTAATGGATGATTTGGGGGTATAACCCATTATTTTTGGAAACATCCATATTAGTTTTTGGTTTGGGTTTCTTCCATGGAAACCCGGATTCTCCATTTTTCAATCTGACTTCTCCTCGCGGAATAACTCTTCACCCAGGCCTTGTTGAATCTCATCATGTCTTTATGTCTCATGACATTGTGGATCTACTGTCTCTACGACAGGTTCCGGTTGGGAATTTTTTCAGGAACCCTGGAAGTTTGGGTGAGGTGAAAAATGAGACCAACTAACAACAAACAAGGAGCGGGAGATTGGAAGTTCAAGTTAGTTGAATGTTGTTTCTAGTACCCTCCTGGAAACTAACATATCCTATACCAAGGCATTTTTGAAGATGATTTTCCTTTTCCCAAGGTGGGATATGTTAGTTCCCTAGAGGGTACAGTGAGGTTTGTTGAATGTTCAATCGAGATAGAAGGCAAAAGGCGTTGCGAAAACCTAGGGGTTGGAAAATTTTAGAGGCAAAACATTTTCTTGGTCAACAAAAAAAAGCCTATCAATCCCCCGTGGCGCGTGTTTTTGTACATCTATGAGCCAGTCTGGTCGCATAATTTCAAGGACCCAAGAATGTTTTTTCCATATGGACAGAAACAACATACATATTTTGTTTGATTCTCCCTTAGCAAAAACGAGAAATTGAAATAACGCACCCTTGCGCCCCACTCTACATCCTTAACACACAGCCACTCAAGTTCCTTCCATATATAACGACAAAACATCACATCATGTACCCTTGGACCAAAAAATGGTTGATTACGGCACGGTCTTTGTTAGCGATAGGCCCACTTTAGACCCAAAGAACCTCATGTGCCCCCACAACCTTTGTGAATCTACATACTGTTGATGGAAGAAAGCCGTTAATATGTGGGTTATCCCATTATTTACAGGGTTTTATACATCTCAGGTGGTTGGGAATGGGATTTCTGAACCATTCAACAGTATCCAGGTTTCTGGGTGTTGCGAAAATCCCTTTGGCCAGGTGGATGACCTGCAAGTTGACGAAGGGTGGCCCGAAAAGTGGTACACCTGGCACACCCACGGTTGACCCAAATGGCAGCCATCCACAAGCCACAGTGCTGCCCGGTACAACGGCTGAGTAGGATGAATGTGAAGCCCCACAAATTGTGGTGAAAAAGGTGCAACCAGCTGGGTGTTTCACAATGAAGATCCCAGTAAAACAAAGTGACTTGTAAGGAGTTTTAATAGGATTTGTTTAGTGGTAAATCACCATTTTTAGATATTTATAGAAGCTAAGGACTATTATACTCAATATTTGCACACGCCTGATGATTGGCCAAAGATGTGCAGCTTGATGCTGCACTGCCAATTGACTGCAAAGGAATAGCAGAGCATGTGAGCAATGAAAGAAGGGTATATAGGGGATGACATCCTATCCAGTCATTTGAGGATTGTAATAAACCACAATAGATATTATAAGGATCCCTATGAAACAAGTAGTATCATGGAAAGTATCCGAGGGATTTTTCGTGGCTCATGTGGCCTAGCCATAAGACATCTAATACCAATCTCAGATGACCTGACCAAAACCACAGAAAATGGTGGAAGCTGTTTTTTTGCCTTGCCATGCTTTACCCACATAGTACCGTAGAATTGTTCGGACGCTGAAGCATGATATATTAGCATTTTTAATGACTGGAACCCCTACTAAGCTTCACAATCCACTGTTGACAGTGTTGAGTCATACCCGTCCGAAACATACAGGCAAAAAAACATTGTTTGGACATGACACCATTCACTGGATGAATTCATTTATGGTTTACTTCAAAAGCTTTGAAAGTGTTTGTTGCCAGAACCCTTCTCTAGCTCTAGCACTTTTGTTTTTTTTCAATGCGGTGCCCGCAGAAATTGCAGAACAATTCCCACACTGGTACGAATGTGGAGAGATTTTCGCCGGTGCTTTTCGGGAGGTGTGTGTGGCCATCCATTCCTCAATTGAACAGACTTGGACAAACACTCACCTGTCCACAAAAAGGTATTACTATATTTGAATCTATATATATACACGCCCTATATATATAAAGGTATCGACACATACCTATATACATATATATGCTATATTATATATTTGAAAAAGCTACTTTCGGCTTTCTCAGCATCGATTTGATATATACATTTTTTGGTGGTTATCGTTGTTGCACAAAACCTCAACTCCCATGACATGATGCCGAAAACCACCATCTCCCGGTTGGCAAGTTCGGCGACCGAAATGCAAGTTCCAGCGGGAAAAAAACACGCAGCTTTGAGTGGGAAAACGACATGGGAATCATCGCGAATCATCGGGCTGTACAAGGATGCGCTCTGCAAGTGGGATTGTTTACACATGTAGCCACCAAAGTGAATGGAGACTATAGTGAAATGGGTTCTAGATGTATTGTCAGAATAAGGTAATGATTTGGAATTGCCAAAAAGAAATGACAGTTGTATGTATTTTGGTTGCGTTTCAACTTTGCCATCGCTGTTGACATACTTTGTTTTGGTTCTTTGCTTCAGCAGGGATAGTGGTAGCAACCTCTTGATGCCCGATCCTGCGGACAATGATCTTGCCACAGGTAATGGTTTCTCCAAGCAGTGCCCAATTATACTTTATTGCAAGAGAACAGCTCAAAACATTCTGGTAAGACATCAAAACTAGGTGGTGGTTTCAAACACTTTTTTTATGTTCATCCCGAATCCTTGGGGAAATGATCCAATTTGAGGAATGCGCATATTTTTTGTCAATTGGGTTGGTTGAAACCACCCGCTAGGTAAGGTTGGTTCCTTACCAACCAGCTTGTATCATGATATTCCATGGCCTTCATCAATCGACGGTGGCATCATAGGTGCCCCAAATGGAAATCCATGGAGATATTTTTCCCCGAAAACTAACATACTGTTGATGGACAAAATCCTGCACCACCAAGGATGATGATTATCCCATTATTTATAAGGTTTTAACCATCCCAGGTGGTGCAGGATTTTGTCTATCAACAGTATCCCCTTGGAAATCAATGCCTTGGAAGATGAAACCTTTGCTTTTTGAAATCGTCCCTGATTTTGGGGGGACATTCGTGAATTTTTGGCGGCTGTAGACTTGCAAATAAAAAAAAAAAACGGCCTTGATGAATTCGAAGGTTTCATTGAAATTTGTTTAAGGATCAGTTAAAATAATACCCTCATATTTGAACAAAGCTCAGATTTAGTGTCTAACTCACAATGATTGCGTCACCTCAACGTCAAGAGATATCTAAGATCTTAGCGTGAGTGGTGAGGGAACCATACAATGCTGTTCAGAAATCTAACATAGTCCATACCCTAAGAATCCAGACCTCTTCCGATCGAGTAGGATTGATGGTCGAAACATCCCATCCCCAGGTCATAGGATTACAGGGGATATATATTTGGATCCTTAGGATATATTATTGGCTAGGAGTCAGGAGTCATATCTACACCGTGGCTTGGAATTTTCCTTGACTTGATTCCTCCCCTTGTCCTCAAAACTGGCGCAAGAACACCCTTGTATTCTGGTTTGGGGTATGGTTAATATGATATCGACTGTTCTAGTCTAATATAATAAAGAGTTATTTGATATGCATGTATATATTTTATCTATATAATGATATATGATGTCTCACATGTATATGAATTATAAATATTCCGTTTTGGTAGGTTCGCAAAAAAAAATCTCCGCAAGTTGGAGACGACCCCAAGGTTGGCTGGTGCCGAACAACGCTGCCTGCAGCTGTTGGGCGATCACAAAAAGGGAGCCCACATTTTACGGCCGACGTTTAAACCGTGTCGGAAGTTACATACTTTTTGATGGTTCAGAAATCCGGCTAACCAGTTGAGGTAAAGGTAGTTTATCCCATCATTTACCGGGGTTTTTACATCCAAAAGGTGGCTGTTTGGGATTTCTGAACCATCAACATCATAGGATACAAACTTGACCCTAAACACCCTAGGAACTTTGGGGTTTCTCCTTTCGGAATAGTTGGCAGGTGACGGTTGTGGCCCCACGAAACTGTGCAATGAAAGATGGCCGTCTTAGTGGATCAGGCACTTCTTGATACTTGTCCCTTCATAGCCGGACTTTTTTTCTACAGGGGGGCCATTAGGATCCATTAGGGGTAACATCCAACAGTGAAACATCTACACTATGTCCTCAGATGGGGAACATTTGATATGATTACTTCTTGTGGCAAATAGTTGATGTTGCAATTTGTTTGAAGTGTATGAGCAACAAAAAACTGATGTTTTGTTGAACATTAGACCAACTAATGATTTTGAATATGTTTGCCGGATTGAAACGTCAAAAGAATTAGGATTAGGTTGAAGTTGGTTGTGATATGAGAAGGAACATCTCCAGTGTATACTTGGGCAAACTACATCGACCTCACCGGACCTCACTCGAATTTTTTGAGATCATGCTGTTGATGGAATAAATCCTGCACCACATGGGATATAAACCCTGTAAATAATGGCATATTTACCATATCAGCTGGTGCAGGATTTCTTCCAACCGTAGGGAATGACTTCAAATATCAAGCTCCAATTTCAGGCCGGTAAATTATCCTGTCTGAAAACATGGCCTTTTCCAAAAGGAATGTACTTTCCCAACTCCCAACCACCATTGTTTAGACGGCACGTTAATTTTAGGGACTGTATTTATTTAGGTTTCCCAGATAATATGGTTTTTGTTTCCAGAATTTGATGGTGTGTACTCTTGCAGTGAGAAATTCAATCAAAGTTGTTTTTGCTTTGGGATTTTTCTTTGGATTGTCAACCAACAAAGAGTAAAAGTGTACGGATAACCTTTTAGATTGGTATCTCTTTTCTTCAGGATAGGACATAGATATTGTGGATATGATGTAGTGATATTATGTGGTTTTGGCCCCAAAATCCAAAAGCTAGTGACTGTGATTCCAATTGTCCTGTGCATTCAAGTTGAACCCCCTCCTACGCGGACCCGGACCGGGGTGGGTTAGCGACCTTCACAAAGGAACTTGCAAAACAACACCTCAGCAGTCCCTTCTTTTACAACAATCATTTGAAAAGTCTTCATCCCAAATTGCAACATCTTCCCAAACCCCTGACTTGCTTGTGGCGTATCACCGCAGCGTTGTTTTAAGCTCAAACAGTGAACTAGCGGCCAGCAGAAATTGCCCCAAATTTCTTTGAGTTGAAATTATGAGTTGTGTATTTTTGCAGAACATGATAGTGTGATTCTTTCCAGAACTTCAGCCAAGATGACTCCAACCAACAGAGGTTTTGCAAAAACCATCACCAAGTGACCTTGGCCCAAAATCAGGCACCCAGGGAAGGTGTGGAAAGCCATGTTGCAACTCACGTGAACAGTTCACCCACAATTTGCCACGCCCAAAAATTCACCCGCAGATTTTTCGACCGTTTCCGCCATGGTCGTTGGGAGCCCATGGATGGATGTGAATCAAAATTGGGATGGATCAGGTTTTACATGAAGTTGTGCCATTAAGGATGATCCTCAGAAATCATCAATATGGAAGATTCGGATTTATTTGTATATGAATAATTTAGGTTTATTTGTATGTCTATTTGGATGATCCTCAGAAAAGGAATTGCAAAGGCTTGCCGGCTTCCGAAGTTAAACAAAAAGTATGTGTCATGTCACCCTTTGGAAGATGAAACTATTTGATGAGAGTGTCGTTTCGTCGTTTTGTTGCCTACTTTCTAGGATTTGATACCTGTGTAGCAGCAACAACCCTCCAATCTTGAGCCAACTTTAACCACAAATGTGACCTCAAGAAAGGATGGGCAGACATGGGTTTTCTATGAGCGATTAGGATCCCTCTTAACCAACCAGTATAATGGAAAGTACTATTTGTTTAGGCAACTTTACCCACTCAAACCAGCAACTATTGCCTTACAAATAGGGCACCAACGGCTTTCCAGGTAGGAGTTGTTTTTTTCCGTGGCACCTATGATTTCCACGAGTTATTTATTTGAATTTGACCACCGGGCCTGGCGCAACCCAGCTAAAGGCGTGCTTCAGATGGCTGCTCATCTTCAGCTTTGGGTGTCAGGCGTTGATTTCGGCCGGTGTCAGGTTCTGATGGCTTTGGATATGACCAAATCTCCCAACTTCCATGGTGATTTTAGGATCGAAAAATCCCAAAACACCTTCTCTTGCAACAAAAAAGGCGTCGTTTTTTTTTGTTCGGCCAGTTTCCTGAGCCTCAACTATAATGTTGAAAGCTATAGATTCAGAGTTAGACACTAGACTATCTACACTAATACACTATACAGTTTGCTTTGGGACAGAAATTCATCTTGGTCAACACACGGTTCAAAAGATATCCCAGAACCCAGGGCTATCTGATTTTGTTTCCTGATGGAAAACTAAAAGTTGAAGCAAAGCAGTGAGCAGTTGAAAGGTTTGAACTTGTTATATGATGTCATTGATTGTATCTCTAGTTGACATGAAACAGATCAGATGGGTGCCGTGGTACTAATGTTGGAATACCGGAATACCCTCCAAAGCTATTTGAGCAGTGAAAACTGCACTGGTTCTCGGATGTACATAGGAGGTACCCGTTTGGTATCTGCGATTTAGGACATAAACCCATGAAATGCTACAGCTGTTGGGAGCTTCAACCCGAATATATTTGTTCATTGCGTTCAGATCGTTGGATGTTATCAGAAAGCAGGATGATAGTGTAAAAATATGTATTAAAATCAATTTAGTTCGACATGCATGTTAGGAAGTAGTTTAGTGCCAACGGCCTAAACAATGACAAACAGCTGCAGGTTATATGACAAAAAAACAAGTAATATATGTTTGTTGGCCATGAAAAAAACACTTACATGAACATGTTGCGTACCGCCCCAGCAGCTTCAATGAAAAGCATTGCTTTTGTGTTCCTCGCTTGTTCCATATTATTATTGTTTGGTTGGTTGAAACACTCACACACAGACGCAATCATATTCAATCACCAACTTCATGAGGATCAAATTTGATCTTAACTTTTCTCCATCATCAAAGCCAAAACATAAAAATGTTTCCATTTGTTTTCTTGTACATACCCACTGGTGCATTGTTTTTTTGGGGTGTGTGTTTGGGTCAGTGTCCAATAATCTGATCCTCTTGCGAACCGTAGGCGCTCGTAGCTAGCATGGATGAAGAGGCAGTGTTGAACATCCAGTACGGAGCTGAGCCTTCAGTTTTTTTTTGCGGAAGGCAGTCGTGTTCTTGGATTTGTTGCTAGGTCTTTTGTTGCAAACTTTCCACATTTTTCTGCTGGTACGAAATCACCACGACTTGAAATTCTTCATTTTTTTGGTCCAACCATCTGAAACTAAGTAACTTTGAGGATTGAGAGTGATAAGTGCATCGTGCGAACTCAGGCACACCTTCTCCACGCTGTGGCGAAAAAAGTTCAACAAGGGTGATGCTACTCGGTTGAAATCGCAGGCATAAAGTCTATTCTGCCCGAAAATCAGCCGGAACCGTTGGTGCGGGGTAATTTCGAAATGGATGTACTAAGAATTCAGGTTTTGGAATGGTAGATTGGTGCCATTTTCTCGAGTGTGCTAGTTTTTTGTGGTTTAGAAATTTGCATGGACACATTTCCTGCAGAGTTTCATCCCCTTTTGAGGTCGAGTATTGCGGTAAGGTTGGGGGCCCAAACTGGTTGGTGGAAGACAGTCGTGGATTTTGCTTAAGTCGCAAAATTTGACAAATGAGATGGATAGCCTTTGGAACATTGTCAAAATATGTTAACTCAAGGTTTGATTTCTACAGATGATCTTCACACTGTTGGTGGTTCAGAAATCCTGCACCAGGGAGGGAAAAACAATATAAAACTTCTTGAAATAGGCCAGGACACCTATCTACTGATTGGTTCAGGATTTCTTCCATCAACCATTTCAATGCAAAAGAGGCAGATTCAATGAGAGCCTGAGCCAAGATGCTTCTGGATCTCACAGCTGACAACTCATGACTGAACATCTCCCCCCTAGAAATAAGGCCTTATTGAGGGCTTATTAGCCTAGCCATTGGTTTCCCTTAATATGGCCGGCTATGAAACCTTTATTTCTGAAGGGGGGTACGTGATCAGGGAGAGGCCCTGGTTGATTAGCCATATATGGTTTGATCTGTGACAAGCTGCATAACATCTTTACTTCAGTAGATTCGTCAAGTGTATATGCTTCAAAATTCTGTTTGTATCTACTTGTAGTTTTGGTTCCTGACAGTGGTTTTCCCTTTAAATGCGAATATTCGTAATTATCATAGATTATGTGTTTTTATTTTGTATTTTTGGCAAGCTGATTGAATGTACCAAGGATGCATGGGCAAACATTTTCGTGGTTGAGACTGTGTTCTGTCTCAAAATCAGTCATGGAAAGTTTTTAAATATACAGGCGTGTGTGTTTTCCCCAAATCACCTTCATTTGGTTTCCTTCTTTTTTCAAGGTGACCAACAAGTTGGTTGTAAGTAAGTACACCCTGGAAATTTTACATCTTGAACTCCAAAAATGGTGGTTTTGGTTCAGATGATGTTTCTTTCATCCCTGGGTGATCCTTAAGGTTCCATGGGAATTTTCCGGAAAAGGGCACCATGTCAGCACCGGCCGGAGGCATATGCAACTGATGCGGCCCTACATGTGTCTTTTGGACCGTTGGTAAGGGAAACCCAGCCCCAGCCTGGTGGGTGAGAACAAAAACATCAGGGGGTTTGGATGTTGGATGTTGGATGGAAATTGATGCTTTGGATGTTGTTTTTTGTTGATGATTTTTGTTGGCGGTTTATTGTCATATATTCGGAATTTATCAAGAATGTGGGGGCAATAATTTGCACTTTTTTGATCATCATACAAAGAAATGAGATCCTCAAGATGCAAGATGTGACCGATAAGAAAAAAATAGCAGGAATCCTTACACAAGTGGGGGGGGTAAGTTGAGAAACATGTCCAGGGGAACATATTGTCATTCTACCTTTGTATGTTTGAAATCATAGCTTATATGCGTATGTATGATACTGTACTGTGCATATACATATATGCTATATTATACGTATGTCTACTGCAACGTGCCCATAGCTATTAACACACTCCCACGACTTCCCGTTTCGTGGCTCATCCCTGTTGCGTTGGGTGGAATTCAGGCCGATGTGGTGAAGAAACAGATCTTCTTGCCAGATCCAGCAATCCTCCATGGACAAGGTGGGCTTGGAATCAAAAATCGTTTCCCCCACGAAGTTGAGGATCTTATGGTGTTTTTGAAAAAAACATGAATGAATGAGTGTTGATAAATACGTAGTGGTTTCAGGAAGGGACATTGACCACTTTCCACATTCTTTTGTAATTACAGATGAAAATTGATTAGTTGAATTTGACTGGTCGAATAAGGACATTAGCTAACAACCAAATTCAATGATCATGAATGTATGAGCGACTGTCAGGGTGACTTTTCAGTGAGAATCAACCTAGCGATGTTTTCATTGTTTGAGATCAATGGTGTTAGCATCAATGAATCACAAATGCTTGTTTTTCTCATGGAATTTCCGAGATAAACAGATAGATAGACAGGCAGATTGATAGATTGATAGATAAATAGATATAGATCGATAGATAGATAGATATATTCATAGATAGATACAGTAGATACACACGTAGATAAATCGATAGATAGAAAGATCGATAGATAGATGGATAGGTAGCTAGCCAATGTATCCTCAAATAGGTTTATGTTGTTTATCATGTCCTTTTGACAAACCTCCTACCCCCAACTTATGTGGCTTTGCTACAGGAATGATCCAACCTTTTTGGAATGGAACGCAGAAAGAATTGGGCTTAAAGGACCGAAACGGGGCATGTTAGGGAATGAAACATGGTTGCTTCAAACATGTGCTTGTACTAGAGAAGAAATTTCCTGGATTTACATATTGAGATTATTGCGACAAAACCACCCAAACATGTCTGGTACATATAGCCATTTGCACAGTGTTTTGTTGTTTCACATGTTGATATTTCAATAAACAGAACAGCTGTAAACAAGCAGCGTCCTGGTAAGCAGACATTAGGAATGAGATCTTGGCAGGATGGAGCTGGAGGTAAGGGTCACTCATCAGATAGTGTCAGAAACCCTGCCTGAAACCAGCAGCTTGCCGGCTTGCCCCCTGACGACATGTACAATTCCTTTCCTGTTTGGTTGTTTAATTTGGGCCTATTTTGTTTTCAGGGGCATTGGTTTTTTGGTGAGTTTTATGGAGCTTTTTTTGAGAAGATCCTCAACTTACAAATCAGCTACATTTGACCACAAAAGTTGCACCAATGAAAACAACATGTGCTCCCCAGGATGCTGGCTCACGCTCTTAAATTCCCGCAGGATTACATGGGTGTTTCCGAAAATGGTTTTTTTCATCAAAATGGATGGTGAAAATGATGGAAAACCCTATTAACATGGATGATTTTGGGGTACCATTATTTTTGGAAACAGCCACATGGATCACATGTTGTTGTTGTTGTTGTTGTTGTTGTTGTTGTTGTTGTTGTTGTTGTTGTTTCAGAAACCCTGGAACTAAAGCTTCATTTGCCACTGGCATCATAGGCGGAGGCTAGATCCACCAATCCTCAGCCGTTCATTCCAGGACATGCGTGCCTATGAGGAGGAAGGAGAGTAACACCAGCCTGTTTCAACATCGTTTCAATTTGAAAACGGCCATCCAAAAAGGCAATATAAGGTGGAGGATTGAAGAATATGTATTCATGGGTTATATTAATACATGCATATATTTAAATAGTGTATTGTATACCTATATGTTTGATTACTTTTACATGTTGCAGACACGCAAGCATATATACATAGACATATATATATGTATATATATACACATATATATATATATGTGTAAGAAAGTCGTATCGACTGTTCTGGTGAATAGGGAAGAAGCATGTTTCCGTGTTGTGGTAGGGTGCCTGAGCGTATTGAACCCAAATATGTTTATTATGGACATGTATGTGAATGTTCTTAGATATGTAGCAACCATTTTGACTGGCCAAAGAACATAATTTTGGGATGTTTCATGTGTTCGCTCAAAACTCACGTCCAGGTTTGCATCAACGGCAATGGCGGTCAATGATGATACCGTTGTAGTATCGGATCTCAGTAAAATTAGAGAGCCTGCATGACTGGGTGGTGGTTTCAAATAGTTTTTGAATGTTCAACCCTATCCCTTGGGAAATGATCCATTTTGACGAGCATATTTTTCAAATGGGTTGGTTCAACCACCAACTAAATGAGTATGTTACACCCCGGAAGTTTAACCTGAAAATCAGCCTGTCAAATGGTAGATTAAATGACAAGAGAATGATATATTAGGCAATTCAATCAATGCACCAAATTAAGGAGCTTGAAACAGACTTGAGAACCAGTGACGAGTGATACTGAATGGATGAATGAATGAGACAAGAATGAAACTGAAAGTATTCCGGATGAAGGAACGAACGAACAAACGAATTCATGATAGAATGACAAATAGTACTATATTAGATGAAATCTTGGATTGTTTCATGACTTGTACTTTTTACTTGGTTGATTCAATTGAAACCTTTTTTCCCTTGCAGGGCGGTTGCCAAACGCCGCCACAAGGTGTCGAGTCCATTTAGTTTCCAATCCAATTTGGGTGAGGCCGGCCGCAGCTTCCTTGGAAGATTGAAAGACGATGGGGTGATATGCCTAAATTATCTATGACAAAAAACGCTGGTTGTTTAGGGGGTATATAGGAGATGACATCCTACCCAGTTATGTAGGGATTATATATAATAACCATTGAAAGGTGGTGCACCAACTCAACTATTTTTTATTGTTACCCCGAAATTCGTTGAAAAAAATGATCGAAAATTTGACTTAAGCGCATATTTTTCACATGAGTTGGTTGAAACCGCCAACTAGTTTATGCCCTTGGACCCCCAAAACCCATGAAACATGCAGGTTTTAAAGTCCCCAATATATGGGAGTTATAACCCTTAAAAATGAAGGAAACGTGGGTTCCCATGGTGGTGAGGCCGCCAGACTCTGGTACAATCCATGGGCCTCACAGGTATATAAATCACCCATTTTTGCAGATAGTATACCCAAGTGGTATGTTAACAATACATTGCTTTGCATGGTTAAAGTTCAATAGTAACACCATTGGATAGAGATTAGTGTTTTGAGTGCTCCTTGGTTTTTTGTTTCTTAATATATACTCTTGCATGTAATTGGATTAATAGGAGTCGGCGATGCCATACTTAACACTTATGCATTGCTGTGCCTAAGCCGTTCCCGAAATGGCATTTCTTCCTCGGTTCCTCTTGACACTGGCCCAAAAGAGGCAGGGTTTTTTGTCGTTTCAAATCAAAGTGAGATGTTTGATCTGAGCTGCAAGTGTAAGTTATGTAATCACTAATTTTTTGTTGGAACTATACGTTGGATCTGTACAAAACCTTGTTAACAATGGGGCTAAACTACCAACCTCAACTGGTGACCGCCGTATTTCTTCTGTCAACAGTATAAAACCAAGGTTTCAGAGGGTCAACCCGGTCTGACCCAAACCCCGCAGGTCAAGGGACAGATTTTGTCGGAGACGTTTGGTGGCCAAATTTGTGGAATGTGTTGTGGAAGTGTTGGAAACAGTTGGCTCTCCAAAAAACCTAGACCAATTTGGAGTGTTGAAACATGTTTAAGCACTATATTTGATCCGGGATGTTAGGGGTATTCAGGGGTTGAAATTCTGTGAAAAACGTGTTTTTTTCCATGGGAAAGTACGATTTCTTTTACATGTTCATTGTCATACGTGAAGTTTCCCACGGTTCTTTTGGAACTTTCCCTGGGACACTTGGTGTTCAAAAATCTCTCACGGGGGATGAGAAACCACCAGAATCAACTGAATCAACTCAACTCGAACCTGTTTGGTTACTCGAACCAGATGAGAAATCTTGGAAGAGTTAAAGGATTATAGTTGATTTATGTTTTCAAAGGTTTAATATGAATATACTCTTGAATAAGAATCACCCCAATAGATAAGCTGCAAAAAAAAAAGACGTTTCGGGGTTACAGATGATTTAAGTCGAAGTTCTGACAGCTGAAGTTTGAGTTCATGATTCTTTGGCGAGCTTTTGCAAATTGCGGATTCATACACATCACATTTTCTTTCATCCCTTCTTTTTCACAATTTCACCAGCTTAAAGCAAACCTGCGCCGCAAAAACTTGAGGTGGATTCAGAAAGATAAGGAGTGGAAGTTGCAAAGCAGCATGATCACCTTCCAGGAGCTTTTTTCGTTGCTTCCCAGTTGGAAGGGGTAGTTGTTATCCAACCCAACCATTGCCTCGGTTTTGCTTTGGGGAAAACCATCAAAATTCTGAAACAAATAGTTTTCTAGGTGGTGGCAACTCAAAATATTTTTCATGTTCATTCAAGATTTGGGGAAATGATCCAATTTGACGAGCATATTTTTTCAGATGGGAGTTTGGTTTGAACAAATCCTTGCCCTGTACCTCCAAACCCTTTCTGAGCGGGGGTTTTGGCAAACCCCTTCTGAGCGGGGTCTTAGGGTCACGTCCCTTGTGAGCGGGGACCCAGGTTCTGCGACCAGGCTGTGGCCATTTTGGGGTTGGTGGCAAATAGATTCTCTGAAGCAAAAATTGAGAAGTCATCAATTTCTAAGATCATCTAAGACCAATTAGGAATGACATGCCATATTTAACCACCATTTAGTTCAAACAAAGACTGTTTTCAATCAAACATAACTAATCACAAACTTTTTCTCGCTTGATTTGCGTGATGGGACTGCTCCGCGGTGCAGCCTTGAGAGGTAAGCCCCCCCTTTGCTGGAGGGTTCTGGTGGTTTGGTCAATGTCGATCTTGATTATTTATGATAATTTCAAATCATAGACAAGAAAAGGTCAAAATATGCATTTTCTTTTCTAAAGGGTGATGGGTGCAAAGGAAATTGAGCTCAGTGATCAAAACCCTGGTTGGTTGTTTTGGATTTTAAGCCATTATAATGGACAACCTCTAAATTGATCATGCCCCAGTGGATTTGCGGAATGGGGATAGACTCCGATCCCATAATATTCATATGATAGACATCCAAATACCTCTAGAGCAGGTGTTGCAAATACTTCGCTGGAGAAGAATATTATGTAAACCCCTCAAAAATTTGCAACACTTGCGCCCGCTAGAGGTATTGGGATGTTTGGGGTTTGATAAATCTTCCATGGCTGCTTGCTTCAGCTACCGCTCTTTTTCCCACCGAAGATTTGTGGCTCTGTGCCCTTGGGGTTGTGCCTTGGTGGCCATGGCCGCCAAAGGGGACCATGTGGTCAGGGAGGTGTTGTGTGAGAAAACTGGGGCCCGCATGATTACCTACCCGCTTCGGTTCAGGGTATATGACCCTTGGATGTTCCAATATATTTTGATGCATATTCATGCATTTAATTATGAGCCCAACATGTACGTGATTTGTACAAACAACTCCCAAGGAGACTGGCCAAAAGATTTATGAATCCATCAGAGACTTTGCAGATCAGCGTATGCCTGAAATCGTTGCTACTGAAGATGCTTCTTGCCTGAAGCTTGATCACAAAACTTAAGGTGTCATTTCCTATAACCTTTTGTTATAGCTATGTTGTTTCTGGTAAGGGGAGCAGGGTAGTCAGGGTTCCTAGTTTGGCTGAGGTTGCTGTGGTGGAATGGGGGTGCCGTGCCACCCAAACAATCCAGGAAGATGACGTGGTTGCAAACTACGATCTTCTTCGTGAATACATGTTTCTTTTCGGTGGCAAATCACCATTGCCAGACCTATGCCATCACGAGGTGAATGCCAGAATAATTCCAAAAAGTGAAATGATTCAAGGTGAACAGAATTGATTCAAATATGTTTCATTTTTTCCTTTTGACCTCCTGACCAGACCGCCTTCTTATTATTGTCGGTGAAGCACAACTTGCACGCCACACTTTATGGGAGAAAAGGTGCAAAAGGCTTTATTCGGGCAACTCATCTCAATTTTAAAAGAGTGCATATATAGTGGAACAAAACCAAACAACATAGTTAGCACTATATATGTATATATATATATATATATATATATTGTGACTGCATGCTGGATACCCTAGGCTTGGGCCAACCGAGAAGCAACCAGACTACGTTGCATCTCTGCCCATCTGATGCACATCACCCAAAAATCTCCCAATGCTAGGCAGGTTTGTTTAATTTTCCAACATTGGTCTTGACTTTTCCCATCATAACAATTGGTCAATCTTGCCAGGGATGAGAAGGTCCAGGTCCTAAAGAGCATCATTGTACAACTGCACGTCAAGAATGGGAACCCGCTGAACCCGATCAAAGTAAAACGATCCAGTTCTTCATTGTCGTTGAATGGTCAGGCGAGGTAGCCTTCCAAGTCTACCCATGTCATTTTATAATGTTTCCCTTCATGGCCAGGAGGAGAGCCGTGGCACCACCATGATCAATGCTTATAAGGAATCTTCGGATGAACAAAAACCTGAATTGGGAATGGAGGCTGGGGAACTTCAATGCATGCCCCCCAAAAAAACCTGCATGTTCCCACCATCATGTAACATGTTGACAGGATGGTCCCACCACGCCGCAGATGATTCTCGATTTGGAAAAGGTGTCTACCTCAATGATCATGGCTAATTTGCTTTATTTTCAAATAGCTGGGAATGTTTTAACATGTCCTCTCCCGGGCTTAAGATGCCAAGGTACACAAGACATGCATGCGATTGCATGGTGGCGAAGATCATTCTGATCCTGGCGTTTTTGAACCACGCCGGTCTTTGGATTTTGCTGATGCAGAAAGTTCGGAAGAGGGGGAGGTTGGTCTCATACTGGTACAGCTTTTGATGGACAAAATCCGGCACCACTTGGTATATCTTCGAATTATCTTCTTTTTTTATATATATCTTGGTACGGTGAATAAGCCATTAGACTTTTTCTCACAGGGTCCACTGGGTGCAGGATTCACCACAATGTTGGCCACCGCGAGTTGCAAGTAAAAAAATCAAACTTCCCATAACTAGGATCAAAAATAATTAGCTAGCACTATATTATATTATAGTCCAAGTTGTAGCAAAAGGGGGCTCAAGAATCTACTAGATGCTGCACCTTCTGTCTTTGTAAGTTGGTGTTGGCTTCAGTTTTGCAATCTTAAGATTGGTTGTCTATGCCAGCAGGCCCCAAAAGCATCTGCATCTGTTAATTGCCCACAAGAGAGCTTGGCAGCAAAGATTGGGCTAATGGATGAAGATGACAAAGATGATACATGGCATTGATGTATGTCGTACAGAAAATCGCATAGCGATTCCACTTGCATATTCAAAGCTACACTTAATTTTTTGCTTCACCCTACTAACTTGCTTAGGAAAAGAAAAAACCTCGTCGGCTTCCTATCGTCAAGAAACCTCCTGAGTTGCCAGCATTTTTGAAAACAGCACCTGACTCTGACAGGGTCCCAGAGGTGGGACTCTATACCAAACAAAATGAGCTGAAGAGAGACCTTGCTGAGGTAGGGTTGGAAGCATATTTTGGAACTTGCTGTACTTACCCATTTGCATTGTTGCAATTATTTTCTCAATTTGCACCAGGAGAAAACAAAAGAAGAAGCTGCGAAACAAGAAAGGAAGATAACCAAAAGGGAGGCCAAGAAGAAAGAGCCAAAAAAGAAAGCTGAACCCAAGAAGAAAGCTGAACCAAAGAAGACACCTCAAACAAAGAAGAAAGGCCATGTTGAACCGAAGAAGAAAGCTGAACCCAAGAAGAAAGAGACAAGCAAGACACCTTCTGCCTCAGGGGAAAAACATGCAGTGAAGCCAGAAAAGACTAGTGCTAAGAAGCGGAAAGCAATGCCCACAAATGTCTCGACCCCGATGAAGAGGCCTTCCAGCCAAAAGCATAGGTCACCTGCAGCAGTACAGGGAAATCAGAAACCTAGAACTCTTTCTGCACGAGAGCAGAAAGCACAAACCACTTTGAAAGAACTGCGGGACAAAATGAATGGTGTTCAAAATTTCTTTGTACCTGATGACACCTTCACAAAGATGTGCCTTTGACTTGCAGTACCAGAATTGCTTGACTTTACCTGGACATCCACATACCTCCTGAGAACATATTTACCCCCAAGACCATCTAATCAGGATCATGTGGATGTATTTGGATGTCCAGGAATGTCTTATTTAATTTGCTGACGAATGCAATACACAAGGGCCAACACATGATAATGAAACCTGAGGAGCTACACACTGAATTTTGATGGTCGGAAGGATATGCCGTCCATTGGTGTGGTTTTATATTCCCGATCTTTTTGTGTATCCAGAGTTCGTCCTGATGGCTGGCCAACTATCGGGTCAGATCACTGTTTGAAGGTTTCTCACCAGCACTAATCCAATAACCATGTTCTGAGAGAAACAGTTTATAAAACACATATTCTCAACAAGAATCCATTTCCTTAGAATCACATTGAGGCTGGAACTGATGGTCGTACTACTGTGCCTTTTGGCAATGACCCCAAACTGATGTGCCTAGCCATGCAATATCATGAGAAAGGGTGTGAACCTGTTGATTTTCCTGATCTCGTTTTTTTAAGTTGGGCTTCTCCCCCGCCTAATAAACAAAACAACCAAGGTTCCATGTAGCCAAAGAGATTGCAGGGTGGCCGACTGAAGGACTTTTAGTGTAGATAAGTTGGCTAGCTTGCACTTTGATTGACATATGAATATATAATCATTCATCCCAACCGCCAGCCTTGCTCTGTCAGGACATGCAACTTGATGAGAGCTGGTAGCCTTGCCAGTCCAATAGCAGTTTGGTGGGTTCGCTTGCTGGCAAGGGCAAGTCTGTAGGTTTGGGATCTACTCATGGATCACCCTCATTCTCCAAGTAGTGTCAATTAATGAAAAAAGATATATTTTTGGTGCAAGTAAGTTGTTGCAAATTGAGAGGGTTTCTGTGCAGTAAGATCACCTATACAATTGCGAGCACACTGTAGGGTGGAAAAGTCTTGGCGTGGTCGAACTGAGACATGGTTAAGGGGTGGTACCATGACCCGTTTGTTGGAAAATCATTAGGGTATGGGATTCCCAAAAATTAATGTTAACTGGAGGGTTTTGGAATCGCAATTTCATAGCGCTCGATATATGTATACTTTCCCCCCCCCCCCCGCAGGTCATCGATCTCAAGCTCTTCGGCATGAAGGTCCAAGCAATGATATTTCAGGTGCCTTCCCTCGGTAGGACACATGGGAGTCTTGCAGTATGCCGTAGGTTTTCAACACCATATTAGATACTCGAGCAAGTTCAACGTGTAGATATTGGTTGGGAAGATTGGCAATTTCTTCCGGGTGATGTCATAAGTGCTGGTCCAGCATGGGGATGAAATCCATGGTCTTTCCATCGCCCATTGTGCATACAAATGCCCAATCAATGCCAATCCATACATGCGGGGATGAACTGCACGGTCTTTCCATCGCCCTCTGTGTAAAAGACCACATAGTGAGAGTGGAACATGTGAGTATATAGCATAGTTCATTTGTTTATTTTTTATTTGTACAGTATGAGAATTAATCATCATAATCTACTATAAGCCATGTATTTGTCGTTCAGGTTGATAGCAACTGATTTTATCTTTTGGAAGGATCTCAAAGGGGTTGTAGCTGGGACCTCAAAGAGATATATATATATACTGAGAGCAATTATTCAATTGTTTGTTCCATTCACCACTCCAAAAGCAAGGAACCATTTCGTAGACATCCTAAAAAAAGATGCCTGTATGGAAAAAGATTCCTATCCCCCAAAGAAGGCTCATGTCCCTGACCAGGTTTTGAGGCAAATGACATCTTTAACCATGGTTGCGAATGTTTGTGGCCCAACCTGATTGAATTTTGATGTTGTTTCTTTAGTCTCTTGAAGTCTTTGGGTTTCATGCCTGCCCCTTCATAGCAAGATGCGGGTCAAGGCTAGGACTTCATTGAAGCAAAGTTGCATTTCACGATGCAGTTTCTGTAAGTTGTTATAATGCATCATCTTTGACTCAAAGCAAGCTCTTTAGTTTTTAACTCGTTTTCCCACTTGCCATTCCCTGCGTGTGGGTTGCCTCTGGCCTCACCAATGCCGTCGTCGCCGAAGCGAAGCTTGCACCTGTCGCTGATGCAAGCGACCGCCCTGCTGGCACTAGGTGTCCCTCCCATTGTGTTGCCTGACTCGACTTGGTTTAAAAATATACTTTTATATTTATATATATATATACATCTTCATTTAAATTATTTACTGGTCTGCATATTGGTCTGTAAACAGACACTGGATGTATATATATATATATTATATTTTTATGTATACATATATAGTGGCCACCAAAAGAGCTATCATGCGTGTACGGATGTTTTCACTTAACGTCCCAGGTAAGCGGCTGCATCCAAGTTGATTCAACATTTGGATTTCAACATTTGATTCAACATCTAATCGGTTCAATACCATTGCAAAGTTGCAAGTGACCAAGGCTACATCTATGTGATTTTGTTGCACAAGTTGCCCCCAGCCACCTCGAACAGGACTGTAGAACCATGTGGACTGTTTCTATATATATATATTTATATTCTCAAAGAACCTTGAGATCTAGGTCTGAGAACTCTGTTGAATTGAAAAACTGAGAACTCTGTCGAATTGAAAAACTGATATCTATTGAATGCTGAATGTCATGGGCCCATTAGGTGTTCCAATGTCTTGTTCTTGGAGGAGTCAACCCCCCAATTTCCGACCCAAAACAGGGGGGTTGATACTGGTCCTTATTTGGGGCGGTCAACCCCCCAGTTTCCGACCCAAAAACAGGGGGTTGACCTACCCAAAAACAGGGGGTTGACCTGGTCCAAAACTTAAGATTGTCTTGCCCCTTGCAGGATCTTTGGTGCACAGAGTTCTACAGTGGAGTTGAGACCGTAACCTCTGCTTTTAGTCACTTGGCATTTGTTTATCTCATCGACATCTCACAAACCAAAACTATTTTGGGAACCTCCTAGTGATATGCATACTATTGAAGTCCAACCAGCGTTATTGGCCAAGCAAAACGCATTAAAACACTCCACCGAAAGTATTTTGGAATTTCCAGTATCAGCTGCTTAATCCACCAGCCTAGTATCTTCAAGAAAGCAAAAGTTGGTGTATAGTTTTGGCAATCTTGGTTGTTATCTCTTAGTTGTTGTTGATGAGCCCAACCATTGCTCACGTTCCCACGCCCCTTCAAGGATCTCGAGGCTTTGCAGCGTGACTGGCCTTGCAGTGGGTGGGCAAGAAAGGGTGAGCAGGTCAACAAATAGTTTTTTTTCAGTGGAATGTGAATTCATTGTACATGTTGCACAAGTGGTACCATAAAGTGTTTTGGCAAATTTCCCACACAAGTCCCATTGGAACAATACGCAGGTAGGTATCAACAGTTGAGGCTTCAAAGGTCATTATCTAAAACATTTACATGATGAAAAAACTTTGTCCACAGTTACAGGGTTGGTATTTTGACTTTGCCCTGAGGCAAGGGTATGATGTGGAGAAGGACCAAATCTTCCAGAACATTGCCAACACCTATGGCCTCCTAACAGGGGTCAGGAATGTTTTGCGTGTGAAAGAGAAGGGGCTTTTGTTTTTGGGGCTTCCATGCAATAGCCATACATGGGTATCTTCCTCGCAGCACCAGCGTGGCCCCGATAACCCGTATGGTAATCAAGCTTATGATTTTGTCAAACGTGGCAACTTGATTGCATACAGATCCGCCCTCATCATTTGCATTGGGCTAGTCAGGGGCCTTGTTTGGCTATTGGAAAACCCATCGGGAAGCCGTTGCATCTATTTACCGGTGCTCCATGGCCTTCTACAATTTAAACAGCTGTTGGGATCACAGCAATGCAGATGGTGGGGCCCCCAAACTGTGAGATGTTTTTTCAATGACCAGCTTGTCTTTTCCACGTTTGATTCATTTCTCAAGCTATTTTGTCAACGATCCCTATTTACATCGATTTTTTAGGGGGCTAGAGGCTGCTGATGAAATGAATCAAACTGGGTTAGCCAAACTAGGACGCCTTCCACCATGTCCATCCCGCCAATAACCCATCATCAATGTTCATTTGGCAAGGTGGATGGGAATGTATGGTTCATGGTCAGCAAAGCCAGAGCTTGGCATAGGCAATGCGTCCAACCCCTAGTGGTTTGACTAATTGGATGATCTGTTACAAGGATTACTGAGTATTGCTTTAGTTTGTACCCCCAGTGCAATTGATCAACCTGACACTTTGCCATGATCACAAAACCCATAACCGACTGACAGCCACTTTGAGGCCTTGGATGAACGATCTCCGTGAGAAGCTGACAAAAGAGGTGCGGTTGGCGATTGGCAACCGTCAGGAACTGCTCAGGAAAAGTATGGTTGTGAAGACTACATCGAAGACTAAAAACAAACAACATGTGTTCGATCCCCAGCTAATTTTCTTGCAATCTAGATTTGTAGTACCCTTTGTTCTAGCTGGTCGTATTCGCATAGTTGTCCCAAACTCAGGACAGGAGGCAAAAACATGAAAGAATCAGCGGCTTATCCCCGCCTTTTCGGGTCAAGAGTCGCTGAACTTCATATTCAATGGGCAGAACTTTGGCTTTCAGGGGGATTATGTATACAGTGTATATGTTCCAGCAGGGCAGGGGCTAAACATGTGGGGAGTCATACATGGCACCTGAACAATTTATCAAGGCTTAAATTCATAGGCGGAGATTTAACTGTTAGATGACATGTTTGTTTTTGATGATGATGAAGGATTAGGCGTTCCCATTTTGGAGCCTGTTTTAAATCTTATTTTTGTTTGGAATAGATCCAAAAAAAACGTGCCCATTTTGGAGCCTTTTTTTTTGCAAAAGGCGTGCCCATTTTGGAGCCTTTTTTTTGCCTAAAGGAATAAATTCGTAAATTCACATTCCATGAATGAGCCCTTCCAACACCTTTACATTCAAGGTTTTCTTTTGAGGTGTATAGTTGGGTCTCCTAAAAGCCAACCCAGGATTCTGATGACAGCAACTCCGATCTGCCTTCACTTCGTGAAGTCATCCTTGCAGGATACAATGAACCTTGGCAGGGCAAACTTGGTGTGGCCGGTGCACCCCCAGCTCAGTGCCGTTGAATTCATCAAAAGGTTTCCCCATAGTACTTCGGGCAGAATATGTTGGATTCCCAAATGCAACTCACCCCAGGAATGCGAAGTCTATAGAAACACTTTTTTAAACCTAGATGCCAAGTTAAAACCCAGCAAAAGAAGGATTCATGTTTTTGAATGTGCTCACATTTTGGGGTGACCTAATGGGATGGCAATGTGATTGGCCTAGATCTCTTAGATCACACATATTTGTAGCGCTATTCAATAATGGCTCCAATCCACTTGAGGATATTTGTCCTGACTGGAGCTATGCTGAATTGGAGCCAGTGGTAGCGCTACTGAAGCATGCAAGCTCTTGTGGTATCTTCACTGACCCGCTGATTCCCTTTGATGTTCAGCCGTCTAAATCGGTTTTTGAGAAAGTTAAAGCTGACTGGATTCTGAAATACAAACAGTAATAGAATCCACGTTCCCAATTTGCTCTAGTACCTTCCCTTCACTGGAATTCTGCTGTATAACATCAGTGGTATTTATAGCTATTTTGGCAAGCCAAATCCCTTTTCCACTCTACGTTCCCCAACTTCTCCCATATAGCTAGGTCCACCATCCCAAAATGAAATGGTTTGATGAGATGTGGGGTACAACACCTTTTGTAAACGTGTGAACTGCAGGATTCTAGTGTTGGCTAATTCATTTGTGTGCCGTGTGGCCTCTGTGAGGTGAATAATTAGTCAGCAACTTCAAACCCAACCACTGTACCTGGCAGAAAATGAACTTACTGGCCTTGTTTTCGTTCACGGCTGCCCCAAACTCTTCAAAATGCATGTTTGGCTACGTATGTCTACTGCTTTTTTGAAACATGTGGGACACTTGAAGCCATTTGTGGATTCAACACGCATTGCTTGGCTGGTCTTTGGTGTTTTTGGGACAGGCCGGGGTCAATGACAAACGGGAAACAGTGCTGACAGCTTTCTTGGAGTTAAAAATGGTTATAGTCGTCGTAACTGGTGGTGCGTTAGAATTGCGTTAGATTCAGTTAAAAACCCTGCTGACAAACTTTTGAGCGTTAGATTCCGTTAGATTCCGTTAGATTCCATTTTCTGGGGATTGAAGATCGTAACTGGTGGTGCGTTAGAATTGCGTTAGATTCAGTTAAAAACCCTGCTGACAAACTTTTGAGCGTTAGATTCCGTTAGATTCCGTTAGATTCAATTTTCTGACAATTTGACTTAGCCCAATGGGCAGTTCTTCGGTGGAGGCTGGATGGGACGAGCCAAAGCCAAAGCTGAACCAGCGCCCAAGGTCACTCAAGCTGCATTTACGGGCTTGGTGTTAGCGGAAATCGCGATTTTTGATCGCCATCCTCTCGAACATAACTTTTCTATTGCCAACACGTGGCTGGCAAAGTGAAGTGTCTTCCAGTAATGCAGAATTTCTTCCAGCACTGGGGTCGATGTAGTCATCCAAAGTCTGCGAAGACACAGTTTCATACAAAATCCTCCATGTTCCCTTGCAATTGAGCTGGGATTGTTCCTTCGAACCATTTTCAATTACGTTTTTGTTTCAAATCTTGAATGTTAACTCTTTTTTTATTATGATCTATTCCTGGCAATCTTTCCATCTCACCACCGATTGATCGTCCCAGGCTCCAGTGCGGGCGAAGGGCAAACAGTCAGATGGCAATGGTGCTCAAGCTTCCCAGGGAGCTGCCTCGCACAAAGAGCCGTTCAATGCTCAACGTGAGATGGAACTTGTTGCTGCAAGGTTGGGTGGTTCCTGGGTAAAAATTGATAACGTAGAGCTTTGTATATATAATATATTATTATTTTGTTTGATTATCACATTGCATATATAGATTTAAAGTCATGTATACACCATCGAGGTTGGGTTTTACAAGTGGGGTTGCCAAGGATTTATGAATTTCAAAATCAGCTCACAAAAACAACATTTTCCTAGGTTCAGATGGAGGACAATCCCCTCAACCACGTAAGATTGCAACTCCTCAGAAGTCCAATGCCAAGTTGGAGAAGGTTCGCAAGGAGGCTCCATCCCCGGCTAAACAAGCTTCCCCCGTGAAAAACCCAGCTGAGAAGAAAGGGAAGTTTGAGGTGGCGGCCATGGAGGTAGAACAACCCAAATGTCCTGCATCTTGCCTACAACCTGTGATGTGTTAAACTAAAGCAGGTTTGTGTTTCCTCTTATTCTTAAAATGTCCCATGATCAAACAACTAAGGCAGAAGTTGCCGCAGAGCCATCCAACGGTTTTTTGGTTCAAATCATCGCTTCAAATGCAAATCATTTTAGTTATATATATATATATAAATATATTTCCAGGTACCAACAATATATATCAGGATTTTAATTTCAATGTTCAAAAGTTGTTGGACTAAAACGTGCAACCTACTTTCGACTCAGCCCTTCTCACCGAGGTGCTTTGACCCAGACAGCACCGCCTGCTGGATTCCACAGTGCCAACTCGATGGAGACCACTGTGCCTGAGCCGGCGGAAGTAGAAATGCAAGTTTTCCTGGACATCTTCAATAATCATGCTGGGCCTGATGTGGACCGCACGGGGCTTCCTGCTAAAATCCTAGCTTGGATTGTAGGGAGGTTGGAATTGGATGACCCGGGGTTCCATATCTTG
The DNA here is from genome assembly GCA_000507305.1 of Breviolum minutum Mf 1.05b.01. Lineage (NCBI taxonomy): Eukaryota > Dinophyceae > Suessiales > Symbiodiniaceae > Breviolum > Breviolum minutum. The sequence continues at coordinate 145,856 of DF239074.1, read as the reverse complement.
CCCAAACCACTTGAACAAGGGTGTCTTGAAGTTCAAGTTTTGAAGGGAAGGGAAAAAATGTTAATCTCTGAAAGGGACTTGTCTGTGCCACAGTACCAACGGAAGATTGCTGATGCTGAATCGTCATTCAAGATCTTGACGGGGAAGCTAGAAAAGTCTTTGCAGGATGGATCTATGACCCAGTGCCTATTCGATCAAAAGTTGGAAGCCCTGGAAGCATGGAAATCTACCACAATTGAAAAATTCAAATCAGCTATCAATGAGTTGAATCAGGACATTTCGGACATCCAAGTAACCATTGCATCTTCAATTGACAAGATCATTTGTGCAGCTGATGAGATGATGAGTCAAGATTCCAATGGTGTGGATGTGGCAGGGGGATGCACATATGATGAATGAGATGGAAGAGATACTAGCAAAGATGTCTGTATCTGAGAACCATAATCCTGAAGAAGATCCAGAATCTATCTTGCGTGCCCCGACCTTAATGTTGGGGGAAACTGTTCCTGAAGCTGAAACACCGCGAGAATCCCAGCCACCCGTCCAGATGGTTGAGGAGTCCCCGCCTGAGCCAGTTCCTCCACAGATTCTTCCTGACCGCCAGCCAGAGTCATGGGAGCAGACCCCCAATGTTGTAAGCAGTGGGACCCCAGAACAGGAAGATCACAAGGGAGGGGAAGCAAAAGAAATTGTTGATCCTCCAAAAGAAACTACTTTGACTTCAGGGGATTCCGATGCTCAAGAAGGCACCAAACAAGGTCTTATGGCCCCTCCATCATGTGAAGAAACTGCTCTGAAGCATATCAAAGACATGGAGGATGGGCCTACCAAACGTGCTCTTCTTTCTTTGTGTGAAGCATCACTTGCCAAGGTGTGGTAACGGTCATGTAAAAAACTATTTGTGATCAAACCATCCATCATGATTGAAAAACCCTTGCCCAATAATTTCCATCTAAATAATTATATATATATGCTATGGTGCAGGGACCTTCTTCGTCGGACCTGGAAGAACCGACCCCCGAAGCAGCAGTTCAAGCACTTTCAAGGAAGGATACAACCCAACTTCAGGCAGGGTAGACCACACTAAACTTACATTGACAATGAGGTGTTATTGTGATTGGAGTGTCTTTCTTTTTTGGGGGGCTCCCAACCTATCCTTCCCACTGCCACCTCCATCAACTCGAGGCTGATCTCTATGCAAATGATCCTCAAGCCATCAAGCAGGCTGACGGGACCTACTTGTTTGTAGGTCCCAAGGGTCGCTTGGAAAGTTGGGAAGAGCGACAGTCGCGGTTACAGCACAATTTAAAGATGCAATTTAACCGGAGTGTTGAATCGAGCTACTTGGCCACATTGATTGGTGGGTGGAAGTTTTGGGTTTGATTGCCAATTGAAATATATATTATATAGAAAAATCTTGCACCTGGCTATATATATAGTACTAGTCCTCATATTTCTTGGACCCCTGATCCATCGACTCTATGGTGAATGCATCCTATAATATCTACATATTTATATATATATATATTCTCAAAAAACCCAGAGATCTAGGTCTGAGAATTAGGAGTCAACCCCCCAATTTCCGACCCAAAACAGGGGGGTTGATACTGGTCCTTATTTGGGGCGGTCAACCCCCCAGTTTCCGACCCAAAAACGGGGGGTTGACCTACCCAAAAACAGGGGGTTGACACTGGCCCATTTTGGAAGTCACATGTCTTGAGATACCCTGTTAAAAATATCGTCCATGAGTAAATCCTCATGAATTATATCCTGAAAAATGCCGGTACTTTCTTTAAGGTACTTGCCCGGATGAAGTGGTTCGTGCAGCCCAGAACAAGCGATACAGTGACTTGGCTAAAATGATTTTCCAAACTTTAAAGTCACCTGCATTCCATTGAGTGGATCTCCCTGATCTAATTTTAGACCTGACTTTGCTAAGATCGAGCCATGATAGCCACTCTCTTCGAAGATTGGATTCAAAGTGGCAAGAACTGGCATCGCTCTGCTGTCTACTTAAATGCCAAACGTAGGGTTGGCCAAAAGAAGAAGAGTATCCATACCATGAAGGATCGTACTTGGCTAGAGGATAGGTATGGCACCCTTGCCGCTGCTGAAATCATCAAAACCAAAAGGGAGGCCCAGGCCAAACGACAGGAAGGGGAGCCCAACTACGTCATCAGGAACCCTGACCTCCCTGATTCTGAAGTTGCTTGGCTGTCTGATTTATATACGGTCTAACAAATCAGTAACAACATTGGAAGCCTATAGTATATACTACGCTGGAAGTCCAAATGCTAATATTATATTTATATATATCATTATCTTTCCATGTCTTTCCCATTTTTTGGTAGCAATTTTCAATGGTCTTTCACTTCAAGGTTTTCTTCCCCCATCACCAGAATTTACTTGTTGCTCAGGACCATGAGCTCTTCAGAGTGTTTGATTCATTGAGTTTCGAGTCGGAAGAAGCACATGAATTTGAGACCAGCTACAAAGCTCATGGCGAGATGGATGAAAACCAGACTCGGGAATTGATGTACCTAGCCATGATCTTTATTTGTTTATATTATCAGATAATCTAACAATTCTTTTTATCACAAATAGATATATATATATATATAGATATATATATTTATAGATATATATACAAATATAATCTTAAAGCTATCAATACTAGTCCATCCCACCACCTTTTGAAGATGTATTTGGATCCCACAAATCTTCTGAGAATGTATGTGGATACACTGATCACTGCTGATTTGACACCTAGTGGGTGGAAAACAAATTTCCCATTTCAAAGAAAAACATCAAATTATAAAATTGTCAATCCATTTCTTGCTTCACCTTTTTCTAGCTGTGAGGCCAGTGATCATGGGGGGGCACAAAGACCAAGTGGCTGCTGTGGGTTGGATGGATGGTGCTGCCTCTGCGCCTCCTCGACCTGGAGGTGGTGGTGGTGATGCTGGTACCGGTGGTGGTGGTGGTCCACCACCACCACCTCCTCCGCCCCCACCCCCACGGAGAGAAAAGAGGCCTAAGACCTACAAAAGCCTCATCAGTTCCAAGATTCAATCATGCTCTACGAAGCTGACTGATGTCAAGTGCTGGATCACCAAGGTGAACGCTTCAGTTTTGTAACTTTGATCTCATATTCATTATATTATTTCAAGTTGTGAATTTGTAAAAGTCTAGCGATTTAAATTTGCTACCACAAAATTTCAAAGAGCAAACAGTCATGACATCGTAGATTAATATACAAGCTCAACTTATTCAGGTCTGAGAACATGAAGCAGGGCTACCTTTCGGAACTCAAGGGGCGACAGGAGGATCTTGAAAATTCCAAGGGTTTATTGGAAACGTTCTACATGGACCCCACTAGTGAGCAAGATCTGACTGATGACAAGAAAGCGGAGTTCCAGAAATCGTTTACTGAGCTGGATTCCAGTCTTGTGAGCTATTCGGGTACCTTGAAGTCTGTAAAGCTGGCCATTGAGTCTCAGCAACACTGGTTTGTTTTGCAAAAGTTGCTTGCGTTTGATTTCCTATATAGCATACACCTTGACCCCATCCCTTGCTTTCCCCGGGTGCCCTTCCAAGGAACCTCCAAAACCGAAGCCGAAGAGCAAAGCAAAAGCCAAAGCAGCTGCCTGAAAGGGGCCCGGGATGAACCTGGACATATGTCCACGCACGTGGTTCACCACTCCCCATAGAGACAATGTGTGATATTTTGCATATTTAACCGACTTTAAGTTGGAGCCGAATGAGCCAATATAGCTGTCCATGTTTTTGTTGAAGTTAAATCTGGTTGGTACCATCCTGTTTGAAATTCAACCTGGTTTTTCTTTAAATTGGGTGGCATTGTCAAGGGTGGTGTGTGATTCTCACCACGACTTTGTGGATTGGGATTTTATCTTCTGCTAGGTGCAGAACATCTAGCAAAGAACCACCATGAATTTTGATCCTGGTTAGCACGTGCTCCATGATTGTGATGGCTGCTGTGCAAGCAAAAAAAGCTCTGGATGGTTTGCGTTTGAAGGGTAATGGAGGAATTTACGGCTGCAACTGGTACCTTTTGCCCTCTTCCCCCGCAGGTGCCTCTGCTTCTGGGCCACCGGCCTCTGCAAAGACCTCACCACTCTACAGCTACTTGCTGAAGAAGTCTGGTTTTGGTGAATCTTGGTTGCAATCTGGGTTGGACAAGGTGATTTGTCTCCCTTCAATCTTACAACCAGGGTGACTTAAGTTTCACCAAACTTTTCAAAAAAAACTTGTGTATATCGATGATTACCATAGGTGGTGCTTTTGCCTTGTCAACAGTATAAAGTACATGAACCAAGGACAAGTCATTTAAGGAGGTGCAAGAATGCCTCGACATAGTCTCAAAGGAGTTTATATTCCATGGATGCAAGCTAGCTGGTCCATGTGAAAAGGTGAGGCGTGCTGGAAAGTCAGGGAAGCGTCCTGGTAACATCGCCAGGGACATCCAAAGAAAGTTTGACAGTATGCTTCAAGACAATGAGTTTTAGCTTTGTTTAGCATATGTTTTGAATCCTGTTTTATTGCGTAGCCCCAAGTTTTTGAAAGCCACTGGCCATTTCATCATAAGATATTGCGGTTTAAATGCAAACAAAATATGTATTTATATGTTGAATCATCTCTGGCCTGGTCAGGTTCCAGTCCACATGGTGGATGTCCCTATTTTGAAAGAGAGAGGGGCAAAAGGAATGGAGTCAAGGCTTCGGGTTTGGGTTTAAGATATGGTTGTAAAGTTGGGCTAGGAAAAATGCAATGGTTGGTGCTCCACTGAAACTTGGGAATGCCTAGAAGTAACAAGATATCGATATATATCCTTCAAATGCCTCCTTGAAGAGAATTTTGGTTTGGGGGTCAAAGGAACAAAGAGTACTAATAGGATGATGTTTAATATTCAAAGGGTGTTTTTCTGAAGACCAAGTTTTTTGTTTGAATACCCCTGCAAGGAAATTTCCGGTAATTTTACCACATGAGTTAGTGCCGTGGCTTTGCCGACACCAGCTGTGGCCAAGTATATCCCCGGAAAAATTGGCCACCTATTGGGGCCACATGGCATCTAGAGGTATGTCTTGGGCTTCTTTGGCAAGAGGCCATGAAAGTGAGGTCAACCCTCTTTATCTTTGGGGAGATGATGTGCAGTACAATGCTAGTCACGAAAAGTTGGTGACAGTGGTGATGGGTGGTGTTTTGGACGAAACAAAATTCTCGATGGCGAGTGTCTTCCCTCTTTTCACAATCAGAGAAGTGACTTTCTGATCAATTAAGTTTTTTTTGCATACTTAGAGGTTCAGGATATTTAAGTAACTATGTAGGTTTATAACCCTAGTTAGGGGACATATAACCCACTTATAGAGGATATAACCCTGGTTACTATGCACTCACTAAGTATCCTGAACCTCTAGGTATATTTCCTCTCCACCAACCCCAAATTTGATGTGAAAACAAATTATTATATAAAGTTTTGTTTTATTGTTCAGGGATGATTGCCCATTTGTGGTTTGCTACATCATGAGGTTCTATCCATGGGATTTCCTACTTTGTGTGCCTTCCTTCAGCCAGCCACTTGTCCAGCCCAGCTGTTGATTTTTTTTTTAATCCAAGCCACACCCTGAACCTCTCTGATCCTTCATAGTCCATCACTTGCTGGCCTCAGGTAGTGGCGTCTTTGACCCAACTTCTTCAAGGTGTCCCAATTCATGCTGCGTTAGCCCCAAAGGTACGTGGAGCTGTTATTCAAGTGAGGGGCGATTGGAAGTTCCAACGGGAGCCTTTGTCTCAACTAAGTAATTTTTCAATGCAAGTCCCCAAGACATAGATATATTTATGCATGTGCGTAATGTATTTTTCTGGGGGTTTTGCCCATGACAACATATAGGAACGGCTGAACCTGTCTGTGGGCTACAATTGCAATGCAGTATGTCATGACTGTCGGATGATGAAGGAAACCTGCATGGTTGCACCATCAACACTTTCCCAGTCCTATCGACATACCAGGGAAACCTTCTTGGTGGAGTGCTTGAAACCTGGCCCTCGCAGCCCCATAACGCATTATGTATATGTTTTTGAATTTGCTAATTTCAAGTTGGAAGGTTTTGTATTCCAAAAAAGTGGACAATTCCCCACAATGAAAAAAACCCTGATGAACATCCTTTATACAAATATAGAGAATATTACTATTACGTTCAATATGTTCATCAGGTGACAAGAATAATTATTTGGGATCCATTCAGGATCTGTTTTTGGGTCCAAAGCTGTTCCGAGGTCCCTTGGTCAACATTCCGGGGTTTGCCCCAAGCACTGTGAGGTGGTGTGCTATGCACATCCTCAATTTGGGGGTTTGCCTGTGGATTTGTGGGAGCGTGCTTCACACTGTAGTCCATGACACAGCCCTTTGGGGCAATTCCTCCGATGAAGATGACAAGTATGCACATGCATATGAGCTATTTAGGGGGTGGTGCAGGGAGAACAAGGTGCAGACCCTCAACTGATGTTCAACACATTTTCCATGTTTCTAATAGTGATATTATATACATATATATATATATAGGTAACCGTTGTCTTTTATTGGATACCTATAAAGATCATACGGGTCGACCCCACCATTGCAAATCGGATTTGAACCAAGGCATAGCCAGCCTAAATTTTGCAAGAAGCGGAACCGCTCTTACAACCACCCGTTTCCAGAGCTCCAAGCTAAGGCACACAACGCTGCCAGACCATAATTACAATTAGTTGTTTTGTTGTTTTAGTTGTTTTTTTGGGGGTTGTTTGGTCTCAGGTCCCTATATCAATTCACCCCAACATGTTTTTTGTGCCACCACCATCCAAAACAAGGCACGTGTGGTGACGTCGTGGCTATCTCATGAGCTAATTTCAAAGGTGTCTTCCCGACCACATGATGAAAACTTTTGTCTCATGACAATTTGTGTGCCACTTGGTTTGGCTAAACAATTTGCCTCTGATATTTTGGGTCTAGCTTGCAAGTCTCTAGATTAAATCCATTTTATTTCCCTTTAAGGTCCATATATGGCCTTCTGAGTCTTGAGCCACTGCAGGTATCACTTGGCCAGGTGGTTTGATCTACATGAAGCAGCCGGGCGGTATCTCACTGAAAGTGATCTGGGGAAGTTCCGTGAATGCTGTGATACTGAGTTGCATGGGGTTGAAAAAAAAAGGTCCCACAAACGATAGGGTAGCCAGTGGTGGAGTTATGTTGGATTGGAGTATTGACCCCTAGCTTTAGCCACTACTGAATGTTTAGGTTTGGGGTGCGTTCACAAAAATAGTGCCCAAGATTAAGGTTGCAACAAGAACCAGTTGCTTTTTTTGCTGAGGACAAATGCATGGCAGCCTACATTAGATTAGCCCAGCAAGCCGTTGATGCCAGAAAACTGCGATGGCCAGCAAGGCCAAAGTTTCATGTGCCTTTGAAGTCATGGCATCTTTTTTCAAAAAAATTAGTCCCACAAGAAATATTTCATATTTCATTGTCAGTCCAATTTACTTTTGAAATTTATATATACCCAAATGTGGGTTTCCCAACCAAAGTTTGTTTTTGAAGGGACATTGGATGATCTATTTATATGTATTGGCTGTCTGAGGACAGAACAGCCGCCACTACCACGGGTTCAGGTGTGAGGATTTTGTCGGTCGCATAGCAACATTGGCACAGCAGTGCTCAAAGAATGCTTTGGAATCTGCAATCTTGCCACGATTTTACTCAGGGTTCCTAGGCTGTATAAGGGTTTGCCTCATTGCTTCTTTTCAACGTGCATCAAAACAGGGGTTTATGCAACTTAGGCTTCACCAGCACCATTCTCATGTGGCTGGTGCTGGGCAATGATTGATGGATCTTGCATCGCTAAGCGGTGTGTTGTTGGACACGCTGGTCAATTAGCACAGCCTGTGAAAAAAAAAGCGCTTGGATTTTGAGGGAAATGGAGAAAGTAGCTCGGTTTTAAATTTGATTCTTGTTTGGGGGACCCTGACACCTTCAAAGGATCTAGGGTTTCACCATTTTTGCGGAACCTTCTCACCTCTAATTGAAAGTGCCTGGGCAAGAATTATATGGAGGTGTGTGGGAATTGGTGATGTGAGAGGCATGTATTTTACCTCAAAAATCTGGTATTAGGCAAGTACCTCCTCAGCGGGGGTTTTGGGTCAAACCCTTTGTGAGAAGGGGCTTTCAAATTGAACCCTTGTTGAGCAAGGTCTTAGGATGCCCAGGGTTGGTTGTTTGGTTGAATTCTTTGAGGAGAATCAAATTCAACACACATTTGTCATTCCTTGGCAGACCTTCACAATTCCGTTTGAGTCAGCGATGATGTTTAAAACTTTACCAGGCATGGGAACATCCAACCAGCTTCAGGGGAATTGAAACAAATTTCATAAATAGTGTGGATATGAATATGTATATTGAAACATATGAATGTGTATATATACACATATCAATCTCTGTATATTTACATTTGCCTACTTTTATTAGTACAATAAAAAGGGTTTGATCGTTTGTCATCTTCCCTTTTTTTGTCTATGTGGCTACTTTCCACGCACTCATTGACGACTGGCATTGACTGCTTAGAAAAGGAAGTCTGCTTAAGAGTCCACGCTGCGGCA
>DF239074.1:90175-137184 GCA_000507305.1 Breviolum minutum Mf 1.05b.01 | reverse complement strand
CCTATGTGCGACTTCCNCGCACTCATTGAGCAGGGCATTGACTGCTGAAAAGGAAGCTGCTAAGAGCCACGCTGCGGCAACCGGCCCAAGAGCACTAGACAGACTGTTGATTCACGCATTTTTCTGTTGACTAACGATGTGTTTTTTCTTTTGTGTTCCATGTTGACGAATAGTTGATTGTCACTGTACTGTATGCAATTTTTGTGTGCCTTGGAGGGTGTTATTTGTTCCTGTGGGTGCATGTTTTTTGACAGGCCATGGGATGCACCATTGGGGAACATGTTTTTTTTGCTTTCTCCTGTGTGAATGATGACGTGACGTGAATTGACAGCCAGCGCCACGTATGGTTGATGAATGTAGGAAAACCTTCCCCAGTTTTCCTTTGTTTCAGTAAATCGGAGGTTCGTTTTTGGTAAGTAGAATTCACCCATCTATGATATGATGTTGATTCAAATATGTTGAAACATGGTGTGATATGACATGTTAAAAGATGATTCTTGACTACCGGTTTGGACCTACAACTAGTTGAAACAAATGAACTGCCATGCAAATATGTATATCATACATACTTCTATCATATCTATATATATATATATACATATTTGGAATGTTGGCTTACATCCGTCCCATTGTGGAGACGGCGTCGTTTTCAGCATCTGGGATGCTTTGTCGGTGCGTGCTACCACATCCTGGACCCTCCAGGGAACTAACATATCCCACCAATGGGAAAGGAAATTCATCTTCCCAATTGCCCAACTAGATGGGATATGTTAGTTCCCAGGAGGGTAGTTATTGATTTTAATCTACCTAAAAAACAGTTCCAAAAGTGTTGCCAAGAACCTCTAGTTCATTTGGTCCTTCTGTTCCATGCCCTTTCGAAAGTTTGTTTACAACATGTTTGAATTAATCGTTCCCGGTTCAGTAGTAACAAAAGTCATACGTGCAGGGAACATTTGGGTGTATGCTAGGGAATGTACCTGAGGAGTTTTCAAAACATATTGTTATGTAGGCCATTGCTGCATGGCCTTTTTTTATTAATAAACCATGAGCCATCAAGGGCCGCAAGGGCTTTAAGTTTAATACTTCTGAAGAAACATATCACCCTTTAAAGGCGACCGTTCCACCGTCTAGTCGCAGTTTAGGCGACTACTGTGGCACCGGGAACAACCTTGTAGGGAACCCTGCGAAAAACGTGGTCGTTGCGTGTGATGAACTCGGGGTGATGTATATTGCGATCTCGCAAGCCAGGATGTTTGATTGATCTACCAGCGAAAAGGCTAAGATGATTCATGTTTATATCTTATTTGCACCAGCTAAAATTGAACAAACCTTTACCTTTTTTGAGTGGGAGGGCACGAGTAAGTTGTCAATCAGGTTCTCAGAAGACAAGGTCGAAACTTTGGATATGTGAAGGTATTGAGGTTATAGTTCACCTCAAACCCTTAAGGGTGAAGGGTTTCTTCCATGCCTATGTGACCCATGAAATACGATGGAAATCCTCCAAGTTTTGACTTGCAGAGATCATTTCTACGGTTCATTGGGGTTAGAAGTACCTTACAACTAGGGTCAGTCAACCCTTATATATACTGGGTGTTTGTAAGACTTACTATCAAACGGATCCTCAAAGAGGAAGGGATTATCACTTGGGATTTTTTGCCTGTCAAAACCCACCAACTAGCTATTGACTTTTCCGATTGGTATCCAATCGGTTGATGCAGCACCCCTTGCAACGTACTCGAGGCGTGGTGTCTCTACCACATTGGCAGCAGATCTCAACGACACCATTGTTTGGGAACATAGTAGAGCGTGGGTTGAGATGAAGCATGGAATTGAAGTTAGATGAGGAAGGCTTGTTTACTTATGAGGGTCATTACAAGGAAAGGAAGTTTGTAAGGAAAGGTGATTGTACATGGAAAGGTTATGAAAGGTCAATGTATAAAGAAGGGGTTATGGTACATTTTTTATTCTGTTATATTTGTGTATCAAAATATAGAGAGATACAACCAAGAGGCCCAGGACAAGAAAAGGGTTCACAGGTTCGGGAATGATAAGAGTGCATACATTGCACGGATGTGAAAAGTTGGAATCTTGGAATGCCACTTGGAATTTAGAACCTGATATGGAACCGGAACATGATATGATTTAAGAAAACATTACACAAGCTAGCATCTCCTTTTCGACGAACAGATGTGTTTTTTGAGGTGAACCGTTTTAATTTACTGAAGGTGGATTTTCATATTTATGGCCATTAGGGCACAAAACAAAAGGGTACGAAACAAACATGCTATCTAGCGGAACCAAATTAGAACTTCACCCTTGAGAAGGGTACCTGTGAAGCAGCACGTTAATTTGTCCAGAAAAAATGCCCTCCTTGAAAACTAACAGTCATCCCCCTCATAAGTCGGTACTTTTGACTTAAAATGATTTTCCGAACTTTCCCTTTCAGTGGGGATATGTATGGATATATGTTAGTTTCCGGGCCCGGGTACGTTTGGAGATTTTTGGATGGGGAATTCCAAACCCAACAATGAGACCTGGACCAACATGTTAAAACTCCAACAAAAAACTAGTTGGTGGCAAATCAAACATTTGTTTATTTTCACCCCAAATCCTTCGGGAAGATTTTCAACCAATTTTGACTTGCGCATATTTTTCACGGATGGGTTGAAACCAACCACCAACCAGAAAAAACTACGGGGTCCCCTGAGATCCAACTCAAGGTGGCGGCTGATACGGGCTCTCAGACTCCAACGCCTGAAGGATCCGAAATCCGGGGATCAACTCACCGGTTGAGGGAAAGGTAGTTGAAATCTCATTATTTATACATGGTTGTATATACATCCAAAAGGTGGTTGGCCTTGGGATTTAATGAACCATCAACAGTATTTTGCAATTTACGTTCTGATGTCAACAATTCAAAACTTGTTTGAGTTTGTTTTTGGGTGCCTAATGGTGGAGGTGAATTAAAACCACCAGGAATTCGGTGAACAGATTCAGATGGAGGTGTTTGTTTCGACATAGTGAAACTTCCACGGATGGATGGTTGGTTTCTTTTTGAAACAGATCTATTAACAAGTTTGGTTATGTTAATCAAATGGCTTGCTAAACATATGGATGGTTTGTTATACATTTGGATGGTTTGTTACTGTAAACACATCGATGGTTTGTTAACAGATGGATGTTTTGTCCATTTGTCAATGAATTTCGAACTATTTTAAAAAGCATGCTGCATGTTGCAGGACATGGTACCTTTCTCGCAGGGCTTACAGTCATTGAACCCAGTGGGAGGGGAGACATGGGAGACAGGTTGGGTTAGTGACGGTTGATGTCACCACTTTAAACGGGAAGTTTATAGTTCATACTAACGCATAACCAGGTGGTGGTTTCCATTTTTTCAATCCTACACGGAAAGATGAACAAGGTCATTTCAATTGTCTCAATAGAATGCTTCGTTTCAAAATTTGTATATATTTGTGGTTGCATATTGCACGGACAAAGCACGCCTGTTCTCCAACAAGATCATGCATATATGAGTTGTGATAGATGTGCTGACCTGCTGATGGATGTTTTTGGAGGAACATTTCCGGAATGAGGAGCTACCTTCCAGGAACAAACGTATCCCACGACTGGAAAAGTAAAATCATCTTCAAAAGTGCGTTTGGATGGGATATGTTAATTCCCAGAAAGGTAGTAAATTGGAACAAATCATGGTCAAGTTGCCACCATCTTTATGAAACACAAGAATTGACAAGATGTGTTTGCTGTGGTTTTTCATTCGTTGAATTGTCCACCATTTCATCTTCACGGCACTCCTCCATGAATGCTGCAGATTTTGGTGGTTGCCTCTGTTGCAGTCGGGATACTCGGAACTGGGGACAAAAAAATTACGGTTTTGTGTGACTTTGCGAGATTATCCCTTAGACCCCCCAAAAAGCCAACCGGCCCTTGGGCTGAAGTAACATGTAAGGGCTGGGAAATCATTTTTTTTGAAGAAATACGTCTTCAAATTTGGTTGATATTGGCCATTGCTAACCATGTTAGTTTAGAGGAGCGTAGTGCAGAGTGAAAAGGAGGCAAGCCTAGGTCCACGGTGTTGCCTGGTACAAGGTGGTCTAAAAAAACACCAGTTATAAGTAGGGTGAAAAAACTTCACAATTTTTCCGGGGTGAAATAACCCCAGGGCAAACCCATTGATTTTTGTGGACATTTTAATAGGGGGCCACCATGTCACTCCATTTATTAACGCCCATCTTGTAGATGCCAAGGGTTTCCTTCAGGCCGTGATGGTGAGACGTGCCAAGAACAGGCGGGCGGCTGCCATTAGTGGCTTTGAGGCGCTCCTGTTGGGAAGCTTCATGGAAGTGATACTGTTGATGCTTCAGAAATCCTATGAGCCAGTCGAGGTTGGTAGGTTTATCCCATTTATTTACAAGGTTTTATACATCCCAGGTGGTTGTTTGGGATTTCTTCAATCAGTATGTTTACCTACATAAATTGGTTTACGTTCCTGGGAACTAACATATATCATGTTACCAGTTGGCACTGTTGAGTCGATGATTATTCTTTTTCAAGGTGGGATATGTTAGTTCCCTTGAGGGTAGATTTATGGCGAATTAGTAGGTAAATATACCATACATGGAGCACATGGGCTGACTAATCTGAATACAAAAGAAAAACACATTCTCTCCAAGTGTGCCATGGTATCCTGTAGTAGATATGTATATATATATATTTATTTATATATGTGCTCATAATATACTCCCTAGAAGTTTAACCGCTCATCACTGAAAGTATTTACCGGGACCCAAAAGGAAAGTAATGATAGTCTTCCAAGCACCATGTTTCAGGGCTTTTCGCTCTTACATGATACAAGCGACATGCTTTCCATGATACAAAGATTAGGGAAGATCTCCCATTGAACTCATAAACGTCGACCGCTTTGAAACTTCACTGCTGAAACGGTTTCACTTTAAACGTGGTTTGGTGACACGAATCCCTTTGCAAAATACGTTTCGACGCATCCTGAATGAGAAAAGTCTCACTTTTCAAATGGGCAACCCTTAAACTTTTTCTGGGGTGTACATATTTTGATATTTCATGTTCCCACATGTGAATCTTGGAATTTTGCACCATTTGTTTTTTCTGCGTTTTGTTTCCAAGATGACTAGTCTACACTCCCCTCCCTGAAACTAGCAGTCCGCCCCTAAACATAGTCCTTCCCAAATAAAAGATCAGCTTCCAACCATTGATTTTGAGGAAGCTGTTTTTAGATGTTTTTAGGATATGTATAGACCGGACCCTTTTAGGTGTCGATGCGTCTAAACTCCCATTGTTTCCATAGAATAGGGGATAAACTCATCAGGCCAATAGTAGGGGCCCGTTTTTGTGTATATGGGGGTTTCCAAAAATAGGGGTACCCCCATTTCACACCCCAAAATTGTCGTTTTTAGTAGGAAAACCCATGGTTGTTGGGTAGCATCCTTTTAGGAAATATATATATATATATATCCCATTGATTACCCTAGACATCCAAACACCTGAGAAGATGGACCTTTGGACCCCAAAATTTGCGTCCCTAAAACACCGTTCACCTCAGGAGGTCGGGCTGGGTAGGGGTTATAAGGATTTCCCATTGAAGGGTGGGGGGTCATGGGTGACCTCCCCTAAGTCATCCCGCATGTTTTTTTCATCGACGCCCCCGGCCACCTTCTCCAGTCGATGCTGGGTTGAGTTGCTGGAGCGCTGAAACGCCATGGTGGTTTTTGTCGATCCAGTTCGTTTATCCGATTTTGATAGATATGATATAGAAACACCAGAAACACCACGTCAATTAAAGCTAACTTTAGATCATCCTCAATGAATGTTGCTTGTTATTTTTACCCTGCTTTCCATTGACTTGAGAAACCACCAACCCGAAAAAGTGGCCCAAAATGGCCCAAAATGCACAGACAGGGCAGATAGGGTCATGCCATCAGATGTTGAGAGTTTGCCATGGAAACTTGTGGGAGCAAACTAATGAGACTTGATGAATCTTTGGGTAAAGATACCAGTTCCATGGCTTCAGATAGGAAGTATTTTATCATATATGTTAGTCCATGTTTGGCGTATTTATGCATTCTTGGACTATATGACTATATTTATATGTGGTTGAACCTTTTTTGATTCAAATAATCCATGCATTTGTTCTGTGTTTCTTTTGCATTTGCAAGACAGGCCAGAACCTTGCAAAAGCGTACCTAGGTTGGTAGGTTATGAAATACAATTGAAATTACTCAGTAACATATTTCGGCTAGGGAGGGGGTTACATGTTTTGGTGCAAGGGAGTAGGTATATTAACCTATACTAGGTGGTGTTTTCAAATATGTGTTATTTTCACCCCTATTTGGGGAAGATTCCCATTTTGACTAATATTTTTCAGATGGGTTGAAACCACCAACTAGATCATGTGTTGGAATCATCTTTGGGTTGCTCCTGGCCGAGTTTTCTGCAGATCTTTCTTATTGCGAGCGCGTTTTCAGCGAGGTAGCAGAGAAATGTGACGATAGATCCTTTTAGTGTTAGTTGGTGCTACCATTTTTTAAAGGAAATTCCGTTTCATATGCTGGCCAATCTTGAATCATGACAAGGGATCACATTGTTGACATTTTGCTTTTGTGGTAGTCTCCAGTTCTGTCCGATTCTGCGTACAGTCATGTGGAAAAAACGTTTGACTTCTACACCTTAATAATAGGAATCCTTATCTTAAAGCCTGCGATCAGATTTTCTGATGTCATCCAATCATTGGTAATGCATAAGATTATATACACCCTGGATGTTTTCTTTGTAATTATTTGTTATTGCTCAGATGTAAGCACTTCAGTTTTGCAAGTAAATCGAAGCTGGTGGCATGAGTTGTTGGTTGAGATTGTGTTTCTATTATTTTAGTTCTGAAATCGTTAAATGCGTTAGTAGAAGGACATGAGTCTGCTTTTTCATAAGACTATTGAAGTGCAAGAGATTCAGAATGTTGACATAGTTTTATTTGCCCGTTGCTTTTTATAGTAGTGCATGTTTGTACCGAGAGCACACAATTATTCAGATACAACCCCAAGAAGGTTAAAGTACGCTGCAAAACTAGCGGAAGTCCTTGATAGTATGCTGGCAGAAAGGTTGATCCATAATGTGTTCTGAATTGGTATGTTGTTTCAGGAGCTTTGAATATTTTTGGATTGTCTTGTTTTCCAGTGAATTGCGACTTCGTATAATGGGATAAAATTGGGGCAAATCACCATGTTAATATATTGAAGGGTGCCAACGCCCTGGTTCACAGTTGGTATATAATCTATGCATTTCTATATGAAGGAAACCTTTATTCACCTTCAATCCACTGTGAACCAGTGTTGGGGCAGGGCGTATGATGATATATGGCATGGTAGGAATCTGTTTTGGAAGGATTCTTTTCACCCATGATTCCACCCGTTTCTCAAAACACCATTTGCTGCCTCGCCATCGAAAGTGTTAACTTTCGCGGCTTTCGCAATCCGCCAACAGTGAAACAGGCTAATGCAGGTGGTGTGGTAGTGTTGATGGAAGAAATCCTGCACCGCCTGGGATGCATAAAACCTTCTAAGTAATAGGATATTTGCCATATTTACTGGTGAAGGTTTTTTGTCCATCAACAGCACCAAGGATTTTTTCAGATCAACAATTGGGTAATTTACCACAAAGAAAAAACATGGGATTTTGTCACCATGGAAACATTTCAGCAATCTCGAAACCTTAAAAACAAACTGGAGACTTTTTTTCTTAAAGCTTACATCCCCTTAACAAGGGTTCGATTTTCAGCTTCCATGCTGGTTCTGGGGGACTGGTTTCAATAGCAACATGGGAATTGGAAAGTCATAAAATTCATACATCTATAGGTAAGCCAAACCGATTAAATCCCTTGCTCAGGGGCCTTAATTTGATTTGGTGAATTCATTGTAGTTTATGTGGAGTATTTCTTTTTCAGACTGATATGTTCTGTTTTTGGGCCAGTTGGAATGTGAATTTGCATGCCAGGAAGATAGGTGCTTTGCCCAAAAACCAGTAGGTCCCATGCTAAAGATCAGCAGCTTCAAACTTCAGCAACCGAAGCATCCCGCTAGTGGATCTACCCTCCCCAAAACTGACATGACTGGCTGAAAAATCCACCATGCAAATGGACAATTTCCCATTGAACATGGGAATTTTCCTATGTTATGCTGGTAGTTTTCAGGGTAAGGGGTGAAATCTTCCAAAAGAATTCGCTCCCTGAAACTATCTGAAACAGAACCTCAAAATTGATGCTTGGAAAAAAAACAACTTGCCTGACTTAAGGATGCCATGGTTCATGGTTCATGGTTCATGGTTCATTTCTTTTTTCAGGCTGCGAGTTGTTTTTTGTTAGTTTCATTTAGTTTCAGGGCACGGGAATCCCCAAACACTTTTGTTCACGACTCTCACATCTTCGCGTTTTTTCGTCCTCCCAAAGAACCACCGTTTTTTTGTGATTTTTGATGTTTCGGCTCCAGAAAGTCTCTCCACGGCTTGCTATAGCGGGGTCTTTACCAACCCACCGGGGTTCCTCCGTGGTCGTTCGGGTTGATTTTCACCCGGCGGATGGGTGAAAGCGGTTGGGAAACTCGGCGTTTTCCTCGGTGGGTTGTTGTGGGGGGTTTTCCTTGGAGGATCATCCCAGTTAGTATACAGCACCCCCCTTTTATAAGCCATCCACCAACCAACCCCATCCTTAGGGCCCGAAAACGATCACCAACCGGCCCAAGGCGATCGGCCGATCCGGGTAACGGAACCATGGATCCGGAGACCTTGGAATGGTCACTTGGAGATCCGGTGTTTAATGGTGTTTTGGGGAATGGAAGGGTGATATGTTTTTTTTAGTTTTTTTAACAAGGATTCCATGTTGGTAAAACGAGGTGTAGGAACGGGAAATCTCGATATTTCAGGGAAAATCCTAGGTTTGGTGCGGTATTATTCCAGTTGGCCAGATTCTATGATTTAAGGAAAGAAGAGTTGTACCCTAAACAGGTGAATATTATAGAGATATTGTATGTAGGGAGAGATAGAGATTATGGTGGTGACATGCAGAAATATTAGAACAAGAATCCTGGAAAAGAGGTTTCTTGTGGGACTGGGAGTAATATATCTTGAAAAACACACATACAGCAAAGCTAGATAAAGCTAGTCAGAAAGATTTCTATGGTATTGTCAGAATCGTTTTCAACAATGTGGTTGATGCAAAACTATGCGTATCAATGAGTTTGGTGCTTCCAGCTATCATGAACCATAAATTGAACGAGACCATGGGTTTTAGGTTAGTCTCAAGAGACACACAAAATGCTTTGGGAGGGCCACGGGTTTAACATTCAACATCTTCAAGTGCAGACTATTGTATAGTTGAAGCAAGTTGAAACCAAGAAAATCTAGGTGAAGATGTCATGGAATGTCATTGTTTGGTGTGAATTCTATAAATATATATACATATATTTATGTATTCATTTAGGTTGTTTCAATCTCTGATTCGGTAGGTCCTGGTATGTATAATGAAGTTACACAGCTCTACTTTTTTTTGTTGAAGAAAAAATATCATCCAAACAGGCATAGGTTTTCAGTGACTTTGATGTTTCATGATTTTTTTGACTTTCTGTTGTGGTTCTTGTTAGGGTGATCCAACCCCCTTCCCCGTTATCTTTTGGATCCAGGATTTGCTGGGGAACATTGCAGCAACCCCTTGGTGGATCTGCAGGGGTGTAAAATTGCTATATGAATGTCATCGTTCTTTTGGGGGGGGGGTTATAAACAGCACCATCACCGGCTTTTTTGGGGGCTTAACATCAATGATGATGTTGTATCATCCACCTAGTTGTTTTTTTTGTGATAATAAACCACGGGGGGGAACATCCATCCGGGTGTTTCCAAAAATAAGGGTACCCCAAAATGGATGGTTTATAATGGAAAACCCTATCAAAATGGATGATTTGGGGGGAAAAAACCCTATTTTCGGAAACATCCATCCATCGCTGTTTACCCTGCTGCAAAGTTTGAACGTGACAAAAAAACCACCTAAGGTTTTATCTGGACCGCAGTGGGCAGGAATTTGGTCCCTTTCGAACGGATAAGATGAGAGCTTGGTCGGGGAAACCTGACATGGAGGATGGCATGAGGTTTTGGCGATGCATTGGTACAATGCGTATGAGGACGTGTTGTTTACATATACATTATATATATATATATCATATATATATATATTATGTATGTATTTGCCTCTTTCTGTTAGTATATAAGTATGTATTTACTTGTTTTTTGTAATATCTTAACATAAATCTATTTACATACAGAAATGCATTCATTCAGTATCAGCTATTTGTGTCTCTTGGTACTAAGGGATCATGACGACAAATCATGCTTTGCATTGATATACCATTGGAAACTGACGATTTCTTCCGAACCCCACCTCTAAGGCTAAGGAAATCAGTTGAAGGTAGCCATAGACACCAGAACATTTCCAAAAAGTAGTGCTGTCGTTTCAGAATCACCCATCTAGATTTGTTGCCCGCAGACTCTGGATTTCATTTGATCCAACAAGAGAACTGATTCCAATG
Organism: Breviolum minutum Mf 1.05b.01; assembly: GCA_000507305.1. Taxonomy (NCBI): domain Eukaryota; class Dinophyceae; order Suessiales; family Symbiodiniaceae; genus Breviolum; species Breviolum minutum. Next base: position 126,565 of record DF239074.1, on the reverse strand, counting down.
GAAGGACTCTGAAAATCAGCTACCAAATGTGAAGAATTGTAGTCGCCCAGTATCACATAAGATCTACACTCACGCAATGGAAAATCTCATGTTCAATAGAGAATACATCTTCAATTGATGGATTTTCCATTGCCAAGCTATTTTTTTTTCTCGGGGGGGGGGGGGCTGCTTTATAGTTTTTTTTCGTTACCTTAGATCAATTCTGTTGCTGAGCCAGATGACCAAAGGGGCACGATCAAAGGTGTTCACAGCCTTTGCCAAAAAGAATCATTGTTGTATAATATATGAATTACCCTCCAGGAAACTGACATAACCCTTACCAGCCCGCACTTTTGAGTTGTAATTTTCCCTTTCCTCAAGGGGAGATATGTGATCGTTTCCTAGAGGAGGCAATTTGGAGATCCAACGTCACAGAACTTCTCTGCTGCACATGGATAGGGTTGTAGGGAACCACAGAAACCATGTTCATCCATTTTACACATTATGTGCTGGGATCAAAATTCCAATTTTTTCACAAATGCTAGGGAATGGTCATCAACCAATAATCATGGGTTGATTTTTTATACCCATGAGAAGGAGTCCTTTTCTTTTAAAGGTGGGATGACCATTCCCCATATGAAGAGTTGGTTCACCCTATAATCTCAAATGGAAAATGTGGGTACCCTTGGGTGAGTACCCTAAATTTGGTACCACTATGTACCTACTAGATAAGGGTTATAAAGGGCAAAAGGGGGAATATTTAGGGAACCAACTGACTGGGTACTCTTTTAAGGGTGCGCACATTTTCCCTTTGATTAATCCTGTCTATCTTTGTGGAGCACCAGACGCCTTGGAAAGTTCGGTCGTAGTCCCGTAGCCGAACGACCCCGAGGTTTGCACATGGCTACTTTCCCATCGGCGACCAGCTGATCGTTCGACTCGAAAGCTGGAAAAGAACCTTGGAAAGAAAAGGTTGACTCCAAGAAATATCCATTGAAGAAAACCCTGGTTGTTTAGTGCAGATAGGGGAGTATAATAGGGGAGTATACTACCCAGTTCTGTGGGGATTATAATTGACCAGTATAAAGATCACTATTAATCCAAGAAATCTTCAACAGGACCCACTATATGGACCCCGAAACCTGAGTATCTAATAGCTCGATCGCAACTTAGGGGTCCGTTGGGATTCAGTCCCACTAATTTTTGATGGATTGACGACTTTACGGATAACAACGATCTACAGTGCAAACATATCCTTGCATATGTTTTAAGATCATTGTTTGTACCATGGGGGATTTTGTTTTGATTTTTGTCAAAGCATCTTAAGCAAATCCAAATATACAGGAATTATATAGATTACCCTCACTCAAAGTAACAGTTTGCCCTGAAAATAGGCCCCCTACCCAGAAGGAAAGGATCGTTTTCCAACCGTCCATGTTCAATTGAAAAACTCGCTGTTAGTCTCAAACAGGGTAGTCTTTTCCAGGAAGAGCCGGTGAAAAAAGATGTGGAGAAATTACCCATCATGATCCCTTAGGGTCAAAGTATCACCAGACCTTAAGAGAGCAAAGCATCTACTTTTGGTGTTACTTAATTGCCTCCCAAACTGTGAAGCTTTATCACGAGATCCACCCTGAAGCGGATCAACTTAGATAACTCGGGCTGCCCCATGAAGTTGTGTTTGAAATCAAATTGTCACAGGAAGGCCCCCCATATGTTGGTTTCCAGGAATCCAAATATTTTTGTTGGATGATCTCAAATTTCCATGTCTATATTAGGTGAAGTAATTTATGAAGCATTCAGGAATTTCACCCTGCATTCTTTGTTGTTGTAAATGTTCAGTGTTCAGGAAATTTCTCATGGTGGAGTTTTCTTTTTAAGATTTTGATGTTCAGAAAGAAACCAGAAAAAATGAGTTTTAAAAGTTGTTTCAGAGACCCAGGAGTTTCTAAAATTCAGATGGAAAAATGAGAAGGATGATGCATGTTTGTTACTTTTGGCAGGGATTTTGGGGATTTATATTTGGAAATTGTGATTATGGTCAGTACCAGCAAACTGTTTAAAGAGATGCAGATTAGATGGTTGAAGGACTGAAAATTTGGTATCAGCCTATTTTTCAGCCCCAATAACTCCAGATGAGTTCTGGACATATGCTGATTGGTTGTGTTCTGTTGAGGATTTTGGCTTAGCCTCCATTCTCAAAATTATGTATATAGCACATTCAAAGGATCTCATTTTTTAAATTACCCAACCAGGATTTTAAGGAGCCCTGTAAAGTCAGGACATATTCCAGTTCGAGAGCTTTATCCCGAGGGTGTCCTGTCGATACTTGGGGGGCTGGCTGGGTGCATTTCAAGGATTTTTGTTCCAGGTTTTTGACAAAAAAACACTTTTTGGAAAGAGCGAACTGGGTATGTAAGCCAGCTGCTCTCTATAGGTGTCGTGTTTTAAGCGATGTTTCAATAGAGTATGTGACATGATGTGTCCCTCAATTCACGGTCCCGTAGCATGCCTTCAAACAGGTTCGAGAGGCACCTCGCAAGAAAGTTGTTCAGTCAGTTTCACCTAAATATGGATTGGTTGGAATTAAGAAAATATTTTCCAATCTGAAATCAGATTGCACATCACTGTGTGGTCTCAGCTTTGTATAAGGGAAGGTTTTGTATAGGTCACAGGTTCCTTTATTCAGATGCACTGTTTGTATGTGTGACGCGTGTGTTTTTTGGAAGGCCATGCATTTGTACGAAGTTGTGGTGTGCAGAGCTGATCTAGGTGGTGGTTTTAACTATGTTGATTTTTCACTCCTATTTGTGGAAGATGTCCAATGTGACTCATATTTTTTCAGATGGGTTGAAATCACCAACCGGTGATGATCATTCAATAGTCCCATCGGCATTCCAAATGAATGATTTGCATCGGGTGATATTTGCATGATTTAGCACACCGCAATACCACTTCCAGAAAGGCCCGCCCCTACTAGTTATAAATTGGTATAACCTCTGTAAATGGCCGAAAATAAACAGGTTTGGTTTCATTGCTTTTTTTCCACCACTATAAGTGAAGGTATTTCACGCCACACAAAAAATCTTCTAGGAAACTAAGAAATTGTCTGGCTGGAATATATATTCGTATTCTGTCAATAGGACACACACACACACCCGAAGTTTGACAGTTCCCCCCTGCCAAGTTGGCGAATCCTAACAGGAAGATAATCAGTTTGCCAGTCCCATCCATTTGAAAAAGGGCTTTAGCTCTTCAACTTCAGGTACTTGAAGAATTCTTCCCAAAGGTTTATTAAACGTTGGTTCAACCCGGTGGGTTTTTTCAACTTCAGGGAGTGTACATCAACTCATGCCTGGTGGACCATTTGAACCATCAAGCTACTGGCATTGATGCTTCAGAAATCCCCGGCTAACCATCTTTTGGATGTATAAAATCTAGTGAATACGGGAATAAACTACCAACCTCAACTGATGAGTTTACCAAATTTCAGCCATCAACAGGCCTTCACAGCCGTTGATAGCTGAAATTTATTTAAGGACATGGATTTTTTCTGCAACCATCCCAGGTTTTTGTCACATCCCCAGGTTTTAGTGCCATTCCAGCCATTCAGCTGCCCTCAGGTGAGCCATTCACAGGAACCCCTCGGATGCCCGATGCTGCGCCCCCAGCGAGCATAGCACCCGCACCAGTACCGAGTGTACCGGCGCTGCCCGCACCGGGACGAGGTGGAGAGGGGTGAAGCCATCATATTTATATATATATATACGGCATGTACTAGTACCCATATGATCCATGTATGGTATATATATATATATACCTACATTATACCTACATTCAGTTGATTTTATGGTAAATGTAATTATGTAGGTACAGTTAATATACCATACATGGATCCTATGGGATATACCCTGGGAGTCCAGTCGACCAAACAAAGAGGATGGTCTTGAGTCCTTAGGATGATCCAAGTAAAAGATTCCCTGCTACTAATCAACAAAGTTTGGTCGACTTGGACTTTTTGGGTATTATATATTGATGGTACTGCTCGGCATATTCTTTTCCAGTAAATCTTGCATTGGAAATCCCTCCATGAAGCCTCCACGTGTTTTTCCTTGGCCAGGCGACGCATATCCACCACCGTTTGGGAAGCCTAAAAAAAACATCGGGACATTGCAAGGTGTTCAGTTTTTTTTTGTGGGTTTTTCAATAGGATCCATGATGAATGGTATATATTTACCTACAGTTGGTTGATTTTTATGCAAAACATGTAGATATACCAGTTTGATGGATTGTATTACAGTTTTGCTCTCTACATCCTAGTTTTTTTTGTCTTCCAGCGAGTTCCCAGAAAAAATCCACCATTCATGTAAGTAAATATACCGTACATGGATCTTATGGGATTGTTATTGATGAACGCAGTAAGAACAAATATGTAAGGACTATAAAACGGCCAACCTCAAGATACATCATGCTTAAGGGGAGTTTCTTGCACAACCAAAATTCACTTGCATTCAGGTTATGGCTATGATTTCTTTTTTTGAATTTGAATCAATTATGGCCTAGATGAACATGTAACCGGTTGTTGTTGGCATTGAGTTTCATGAAAAAATATAAGGGGGTCATTTCTCCAAAGTTGTTTTCAACAAAGAATCAGCATGAAGACTATATTGACCAGACTTACTTTTCACAAGTCGCCTCACCACTCTTTTGTTCATGTGAGCCACGAAAAAACATATTCTTATTTATGTGTTTTAACTAGGGATCCTTATCATGTGTTTTTTTCATCCCCACATAAATGGGTAGTATTGAACAACCAGCGTTGTTTTTCATTGCTCATGTAAAAAAACTCTAACTTGCAGGAATTTGCCAAACATGATTCCTTTTTGTGTTTTCCTGGATTGTCTCAAGTACGTAGCCATCATACTCAACTTCAGTACACTCTATCGACTCTATCATGTCAACTGGCTGTTCCTTTTTGGGGAGGCTTTTACTCTATCTACTGAAGATGTGTCATTGAAAGAAATTGCTTGCATTTGGTGGCATGGAGACGTAGAATAAATGTTTCCTCTATGAGAAAATCGAGAATTTTTTTTTTGAAGCTCCAAAATTGGAAAAGTTCCCATCACTCAGCGCCAATGGAACAAAACCTCACTGAAAACCATTATTTCATTAGGACAATTCCAGTTCCAAAGGATCAAACACCTTGTTGCTTTGTTAATTTTGTTATGTCATGATCCATTGTCCAGTTAAACCTGAGTTGCAAGGTCCCCGTTTTTTTTGTCGCGTAACCAAGGCAAGACGCGGAGTTAGGATCCCGACGTGAGACATCTCAGATGGGAAGGGCTGGAAAAAGAAAGAAAAGCACGTCGGATGTGGGTGGTTCAAAACAAACATGTTCCTATCTGAAACCGGGAACTGGCGACAAAAAATTGGATGTAGATGATGTAGAGCAAAACTGTAATAAAATCCATCAAACTGGTATATCTACCTACATGTTTTGCATAAAAATCAAGCAACTGTAGGTAAATATATTCCATTCCCAATGGATCCTATGGATAATACAGGATAGAAAGCGTTGTGGTATTCTTTCTTATAAAGATTCTTTAAAAGGCAGCTCACAAACCCTTCTTTTTCGCAATGATTTGGTTGAGGTAGCAAGTACAGTACATTGTGTGGCTGAGAGAAATGGACGATCACGTGACACCATGAAATCCTGCCTAAGGCACACAAACACCATACAAGTTTGGCCCCTACCAGTTATAAATGGACTTAGAATTCCTTTTCGTTGGGTGAAATAACCTCAGTTACTCATTTATTTTTGGCCATTTGTACGGGCCCCAGAACCCCATTTATAACTGGTAGGGGCCGACCCTGTATCAACAACGGTGACGCTCAGGATATGTTTGTTTGCACTAGCCATGTTGGTAACTTCCGTTTTTCTCTGGGCAATTTTGAAAAAGAACCACACCAAAGCGCCAATGGTTCACCCTGAAAAATGCTAGAGTAAAGGGCATTGAATTACTGAAACATGTTTTCATTATACCATTATATGTTATACATGTTTCTTTCTTTATCACAACAATGAATACCCTCCTTGGAAGTAACATATCCCCTACGAAGGCACTTTTGAAGATAATTGTCTATCCTAAGGTGGGATATGTTAGTTCCATGAAGGGTTGCTGAGGTAGATATGGTAGTATTCCTGATCACGAACCCTTGCAGCCAGGTAGTCGATCGCCGAGACGAGGCGGAGTACCCGTTGCGAACCAATTTTCATGAATGTAGAATGTTTAGTTAGTATCATTCACTCAGATTTCACGGAAAAAGACACAACTTGTTTTTGGCAGTTAAGACCCAAATATGAAACGGCCTCAAAGAGAAGTCACAATCATCATTATTTTTCCAAATCATGTTTTTTTTCTTCTCAAGAAAAATGAATATATATATATATCAACATCTATGATATCTGATTATAATATCTAATTATAGTCCAAAATGATCTTCAAAAACAGATAAAACAGTAAGACGTAAAAACAACAAAAAAAAACATTTCTTTGAGTCCAAAATAATCTATAGAACCCAGATACTCCATGGGACTGGAATATTTACCCTACATTATATAAGCCATGAATTCAAGCCAATTCATGTAGGGATAGATATACCAGTCCCATGGAGCATATGGGAAATACAGTCCACGGTCCCACGGTCCCACGGTCCCACAGTCCAGGTCGCAGTCGTAGTCGTAGTCGCAGCAGCCGTTCCCATCGCCGAAGAAGATCTTCGCGCAAGCAGGTCAGTGATGAATGGTGGAAATCATAGCATTGCTATATAAGCGGTTCTGGAGTTGGTATGTAGTATGGTAATACATTGATATGTATGTATTTATTTGTTTTTTGTGTACTTACTTATTGATTCATTCATTTATTCATCTATTTATTCCTTTGATTTAATATATGACATCTATTTCTCGTTTTATTCCTGGTACTTCATCCAGGTCATCCCATGATTCCCAGTTTGGTATGTACATAGATCCCAGATCCTATACTATCGCCGACTCAGCAGGCTCTTAATCATACCCAGAGACGGAGCCACTGAATGTATGGTATATTGAAACCTCACTGTTGATTATGTTTTTATTAATGGTACATGCATGCTGCAGGTAAATATACCATACATTAAGTGTTCAGGACAAAAAACTATTAAGTCACCTACCACCTATTAAGGGAACCTACCACCTACCACCTACCACCTACCACGGGAACCAGAAACAGCTATTGATTAAGTTCTCGAAGAGTGATGGCAGTGGATGGCATCCGATCTCGGAAAGCAACAACGTTGATGGGATCAAAACTTGGGAACCCATTGGATCAGCTCTTGTAATGATGTTGGACAATCAGATTGAAGCTATTGAAAAATCATATGGCTGTTTCCTAAAATGGTGGTACCCAACCACCATGGGTTTTCCTACTAAAAATGATCATTTTGGGGTGTTTTGGGGGTACCCCTATTTGTGGAAACACCCATATCATTGTCCTATATTAGTAAGGCCCATTTCCATGCTGATCCTCTCTTTTTTTCCAAATTTGAGCTTGAGTCTTGTGGAACGGAATTGTTTCCCCCCCAAACAAAATATTGTTACCTTTCTTAGTAAACCAAAATGACAGCACATCCTCCTACATTCCAATAGGCCAGACATGTACTGATTTATAGATATATGTATACATGTATATATATATATATCTATTGAATCTATTCTATGTATAAATGTTGCTCACATATTAAAACCAAATATTTATATATGCAATACCCATCATCGGGGGAAGAAACACGTCCCCCCGGCAAATCAGCTGTTCATTGTCTCTTCTGAATTGTTCCAACCGTATGGCTTTTCAGGAATCGGCTCCACCACCGGAGGTGGCGGGGTTTGATGTTGATGATGATGATGGTCCCAACAAAACATCCATCATCATCAATCCCCACAAAACAGAGCTTTAATAAGGTTTCTTTTTTGTTGGGGGCGTGTTTTTGCTGGATTTTTTGTTTGATCCAGATTTTGTTGAAGCAAATTTTAGGAACTTGGATGTGATGACAAAACAGGAGGTGATCTTTTACATTTTTTGACCCTGAACTTGTGAGCCAACATGATCCCAAGACGTTTATCCTTCCTCCAAATCCAGGCAATGATCATGTTCCAAACCTTACTTTCGGGGTGGTTAGGTTGTGCAAGGCAGCAGACACTTGAGCAGTGACAAAACCCCAGTTTTTGTCAGTACATAAGGGATGGGAATGGTACTACTGAGTAGTTGACTATGATAAGCCATTTAATGTACGGATCCCATGCACCCACCAGTAAAATGCAATGTCGCAAGAATTTTGAGCCCTGCTCAGGTGAAAAGGTAGATTCCATGAAAATTTCAAGAAGAAGCCGGTGTTTCACGTTGAGACTCAACGGAAGTGGGTAGCATCATTCATATGCACCAGGTTACCTGGGGGTTTATCACGACAAGCACAAAGTTACAACGCTAATTCACAGAGGTTAACACAACACTTGAGTGATCCCGACAATCTTGTATATATGTGCTGCGGTCTAAACTCCCATTTTTTTCTATGGTAGGCATGGTCATCAACCTCATAGTCATAGTAGGAGTTTATATACACATGAGGATTCCGTATAAAAGTTGGGATGAACATCCCGAATATAAGGAGTTTAGACCTTGGCGCACATGAAGCTTTACACGGCTTTCTAGTTTATCATTGTCTATATACAGCGTTTTACACAACCCAGGCGTTGCAGGATGTCTTGCATCAACGGGAAATGTTCACGCTGATCACGTCGCCAGGGCTACCCTCCAGCCCTTCCTGCAGGCAGTTGGGGATATCAGAGGTTTCCCGGTATCCCCCTTGAAAAATTGGTATTTGTTGCGCCTTTGGAAAAGGAGAAACATCCAGAAACATCTATATAGAAAGCACCACTTTTATGGGTGTTTATGTGAACTTTTGCGGAGGGTTGTAGATATTGCCTTAATGACCTCCTTGTTCTACCATGGTTGTACCTTCAACTAGCATCTACTGTGTACATGAACCAGAAGTCTCCTCTTGAAAAAAAATACTTGTTTCAATCACGAGAACTTTTTTGAAAAGTGAGACATGGCTGATGTGGATGCGGGAAGATATTGAAATCTTTCTTGCCATCTAATGTGAACCTAGGTGGTGGTTTAAAACATTTGTTGATGTTCACCTCTACTTGGGAAAATGATCCAATTTGACTAATAATTGTCAACTTCGGTTGAAACCATGGGGGTGATCCTAGCTACTTAGCTACTGACCACTCCCTGGAAGTTTAACAGCTCGCCCCTGAAAATGGGCCTGGCCCCAAAGGGAAAGGATCCATCTTCCAGACCATCATTCCCTAACTGGTGCTACTTATACAATACCTGGGCTTAGCATCTCGGTCACTCACGTGCTGGCACTCGTCACTAGCGTGCTGGCACTTGCGTGCTGGCACTTGCTTCAATGCATTTTTGATTTGCTTCCTCTAAACATCTATTCATGGGGTCATCATCCCCTGAAATGCTTTTTTAAAGCTCTGGCAAATGCATTGGAGACAGTGGCCGCACTTATGGGAGATGAAGCGAATGCATTTTTCTGAAAAAAAGAAATGCATTTGGCGACGTTGAGGCCTACCCAGGACTCAAAACAGAACCGCAGCGGCGAATGCATTTTTTCCGCTTCACAAATCGTTTTCTGCAACTCACTAGTGCTTCTGAACAGCTGCTTGAACTACTAATGGAGCTGCTGCTGCTTAAGCAATTCTCTGCGGTCGGTGTTCTCCGCTGCCTCTGACATGGGGGCATGGGGCCTCTGTACAAGGGGGGGTACCTCGTGCTCAAAATCTCGGTTTGACCCCATGCCAGAGGCGGGCGGAGAACGCTCCGGCCTCAGACAGTTCCTTAAGCAGCAGTAGTTCAAGCAGCTGTTCAGAAGCACTAGTTGCAGAAGACGATTTGTGAACCGGAAAAAATGCATTCGCCGCTGCGGTTCTGTTTTAGGTCCCCGGTAGGCCTCAACGTCGCCAATGCGTTTCTTTTATTAAGAAAAATGCATTCACATGATTCTCTGGATAGCAAACCCACTGTGTGACGACACTGCGTGCTGGCACGCAGCGTTGCGCGTGCTGCGTGCTGAAGCTGCTCAGTACCTGGGATGATCCTTCAAGTACTTGGATGTCCCCCCGGAAGTTAGGATCAAAGGTTAGGATCAGTGGGTTATACCCTCAATATATGCCATTTATAAAAGCAGGTAAAAATAACCCATTTACACACCATTTACTAACTTCCTGGGACATCCAAGTTGTAACATTCATCATGATTTCTCCGCAGGTTCAGAAGCGCCAGGTCCAGGTATGGCGGAGCGGTTCTTGGGGGGAAAATTGTTGGTTCCCCATTTTGAGATATAGCGTGTTGTAGGTCCAAAATGATGATACCGCTATACCTGAGGTGGGGATTTCTAATCTCAGTCTTTGGTTTTCTTTGTTTGAAACGTGTTTTTATTTCTAATCTTCGAAGTGGGAAATATATATATATATAGTCTGGACTATAAATAGATAGGGTTTTAGTTGACTCATATTGTTTTCAGGCACGTGGAAGCTATCAATTTGCTGGTGGCTTTGATAGGTACTCGAAACCAAGTTGTGCGTTTGTGAGTACCATCGGCTGGTAAGTATGACATGTTTACACTGATATGCTCATCCGAAGTAGAATTCTCAATTGATGGCCTCTGAGATCATCCGGCAGTGTCCCACAGCAAGATTTTGTGTTTGCCAGTTTGATTTCGTAGCCAAGAAACGACTTGCCCAGGCTCTTGCTTGCTTTCAGTGAAGACCAGATTAATTAGATGTAATACAATAAATTGAGTGAAATGCAAGACATTCTGATTGAGATATATATTTTGACTCAGTGGTTGATTGAATATTCACATGTGTCACTGCCAGACTGGCAGATGTATGCCTTTCTTGCCATTTGCATCTCTCCACCAAGAGGGAAAGATGTTATGATGTGATATATTAATTGCATGTATCTTAATGCTCACAATATTGATTCTTGTGGTCTCAGAATCTATTCCTTTTGCTTCATACATTCTTCGGATATCATATCTTACACCCCTGAAAACTAACTTATTGGTTCACCTGAAAGCACGGCTGGTTCACCTGAACATCACCGGTTTGCAAAGGAGAATCATCTGAACCTTATTGTTCATTATTGTGTTCCATATTAATCTAGGTGGTGGTTTCACATATTTTTTAATGTTCACCCCGAAAATTGGGGAAGATGAACCCAATTTGACGATATAATATTTTTCAGATGGGGTTGGTTCAACCACCAACCAGTATTTTTTCAGGGTTTTCTTAACAAAAAAACATCCCATTTTTCTGGGAGAAAAATCCAGCCATTCCTATCTTAGTCGCCTTTGGAGGCGGCTATCCACCTCCACAGGCTCCCAACGCGGGTTGGGTAAGGTCACCAGTGGAGGGAAATGGTAGTTTATCCCCAGTATTTACAGCGTGTTTGTTTTTGTTTTTTAACTACATCCAAGGTGGTTGGGAATAGGATTTCTGAACCATTAACTAGTAGTAAATCCGGTTGAATGGGCTACCTTAAGTTGAGTACAGTAGTTATATTTGTGTTATAAGTTGTATTAGTCTATATTTCGGGGAGATGTTTGACCCTATCACCAATCATGGCAAGTATTAGATAGCTTGTCAGTTGCTTTCGTAGCTCGTGTTTTTTTGAGATTTGACCGCGTCAATGTCCTGACTGGCTGCCATGAGCCCTGGCAACGGTGGATTTTGGACAATCAAAGGTACATTTCAGTATCCCCAGCAATACAACTTCATCTCCTCAATATCACAGGTTTTGTGACTAGAAAACCCAGGTATATACCTTGAGGAAATACATGTGATTATGTGGTTATAGTTTCGTTTATTCCATATAAAAGTCATACTTTGAAGCTTTCGGAGGGTGCAATTGTTTCTACATGTTTTGTATATATCCTATATATCATTCATATATTGTTTCTTTATGTATTTATTTACATGCATAGGCATTTGCCCATAGATTGCTCAACTAGCTACCACATGCAACTACTGCAACCCATAAAATGCCGGAGAACGCCATCCGTAAAACGCCGGAAAACGCCATCCGTCAGGGTGGACCACCACCTTATGGTCCTAGTAGGCGCGGGCAGTTTGCAGTTCTTTTTGTTGGAGTCACCTTCCCAAAAACTAACATGGCAATGGAAAATCCCCACGTTTATGCAGGAATGAAATTGTGAGATGGTCCATGTTCCAGCCAAGTATTTTTTTTTGCGGGCATGTAGTTTATCGGTTGGAAATCGCCATGATTTTTTGGTTGTTTTAATGTAATTTATACCTTCATTTTTTGACTATCCTTTGTGCTCTGCAGGATTTTGTTTGCAAGAAACAGCTTTAATGCAGGATGTTTTTTTTGTTTAACGCCAACAACGAAAATCATGAAACATAGGGAAGCACTGTGGGATTTTTGGGATTTTTGTTTGGAGCCAAAAACATGGCATTTATCTATACGGACGGAATACTTTTACTACCTGATCCAGCAAAATGTCCTCAAATGAGTCTCCGATAATGATTTAAGCTTGCATCCCAGATTTCAGGGGCTGATAAATTAGACCCCAAAAAGTTAATTAACATGGAACCTAAAAATCACCCAATTGGAACGGAGAACCATCTTGCAAACCATCAATTTTTGGGATCCATGTTAATTTTCCCATGTGTAGCCAAAAGTCATCATTTATTTGTTGCTTATTATTTTGTCACAAGTGTATATCATATTCATCCTCATATGGAATATAGATCCACGTATGTTTGCTATGAATTGCCATGTGCTGAGACGGCTTTTTTGGTTGAAAGACATAGACCCCAAAGGTCCCTACCATACACCATATGGTTTATAAATTGTATAATGTTTTCACACCCATGTATAAGGATTTCCCCTTAAATCTCGTGAAATATTGTTTGTATACTGTCCTAGTGTTCCCACTACCCTGTGAGGCTCGGTGTTTAGGCACCCAAAATCCACTCCACAACCACTTACAGAAGGCATTGGAGCATTGGGGCTGTTTACTTCCTGTTTAGGTACCTTAAGGTCAAATTAGATGGCACGGATACCGAAAGGTAGGTTAGTAAAGGGTCCAAAAAGAAAACAATAGGGACTGTGCCATCTACTCTTCAATTACTGTACTTTGGTTCAAGATATTTTGGCAAACTGAAGATTTCACCCAAACTTTCACCAAACAGATGCTGTTTAGGTACTTAGATAAACCAATTGCCCAACTAAAAATCCGCCACCTGGCAGTCACATCACCAACATCACCAGGTCACCGCCGAGGCATGGCGGATACCCACCAGGATTCCGATCCGTTGGAGCGATGTGATTGGTTGGGTTGGGTTGAAGGTGGGGTTTAGTATACATTGGTGGAAAAATTGATTTGAATTTGTTTTTTTTTTAAGTTTGACAGCGAAATTGCAAGTGTTTCATATATGGGAATTTGTTTGGGGAGGGTGTTTTGTTTGAAATGTGCTTGTAATTTAAACTAACTTTGTTTTTGTGGGTTCAATGTTCAATGAAAAAAACAAATGGTTTGAGTCTATTAAGTTCGAAGGTTGTTTCAACATACCCCTAGAGCACACCCCAGGCAATCCCCCGGCAACGCCAATTATGAAAGAAATCCATCCCTAAAGCCTTTTGGTCAAGGTTGCTCCGGTTGTGGTCCAAAGGTGTGTTGAAACAACCTTACATGAATTATAAATTCATCTTCCGACCCAAAGAGCTCAATGGCTGATTTGAGGTATGGATTTTTTCCTCAAGCTCGGTGAAGATAAAAGATAATATTCGCCTATGAACATCTACAACAAATTGGACATGAAAAACGGGACAGTTGAAAAGGAATTTTGTTTTGTTTCCAAGTTTGACTTCTTTTAGTGAAAATGGAATGCTTTCCATTGATTTCCAAGGATATTACAGTAAAGGTTTCATTCCTGAATAGGATGACATGGCTCGGTTCCTTGGCAAGGTACCGTTTGAGTTCTCGCCAATGGCCGTGTCTCTAAATTGAAAGGGTGCCTTACAAATTGCCTTTGATTGGTTTCTAAAACAAACCATGTTTGCACGGATTTTGAAGGAGTTCCCTAATTACTCTGGAAAAGATCTCCGGATGTTTACTCACACCCATCCTCATCCTTTATAAGGTTGATGTCCACATCATATCCCTACTGGAATCTACCCCTCCCAGTGTCAGTGTCAAATTTGTTCGAGATTCCCGATCCTAAACATGTTTCATGTCATCCTGGTTGTGACGAGCCAGCATCCTAAACCGCAGGACCCCATGGTCCACCGACAGGGTTCGGGAGACCAAGCTGCTGTGGTTGTGGATGTAACCGGGTACTTGAAGGTGACAGTTAAGATTTTATAAACCATCGGAAAAAATGATAGGTTTTTAGTAGGGGGCAAAATATGTTTTGGAAATTATTAGAGAATTACTTTGGTTCAAGATATTTTTTTGGTAAACCTGAAGATTTTCACTTCACAAACTTTCACCAAACAGATCATCACCAAACATATTTTTGTTAATGAAATATGTGGAAATTTCACCTAACAAACTTTCATGTTGAGGTTTCTTCGCAGCCTTTTCGAAGCTTTTTTGAGACATCGGAGGTTGATATTTTCCAATGAATCACAATCGAAGCTGGCTGGAATGATCTAGGCAGTTTATAGCGACCTCTCTCGCCGGCTGGTTACCCTGAATCGTGGTCTGGTAATGGAATCCTACCCAAAATGGCCTTAATTCATTTTAATTCAGGTTAAGGATTTATAACAAATTGCCCATAATGATTGGAAACATGATGGCAATCTACCCATGGAAGGCAACCAAAATCCACAAATGGAATCACTTGGAGGTTGCAAACCGGGTTCGGCGTGGGAAATAATCTGATTATACATTCTTCATGAAGGGAACCGTCCCTTGACTATCCACTTTTACAGTGTTTGGAAACGGCTCAAATCATCTCATTGAAACCTACTTACACTTAGTTCTGGAATCAATGTCACCAAACTTCTGTCTCAACGTGTTTGTTTTGATGTTTGATGATCTTTATCACGTATATGTATATATATATATATATGTATGTGATATATGATATGTTTGTATATATGTTTGTCTATATCTATATATATATATATGTATATTTATCGTCATATCTCCATAGAGTATGACATACATCTACGGCATCATCCAACAACCTTTACCAACTTTACAACATCCTGAGGTATGACCATCCGCCACCACATCGACCACCACCAGGGTCGTTTGGCGAAGCAATCAGCAAGCGGCTTTTTTCGGAGTTAGTTGAGCAAATCCACTACACCCTGAAAACTAAACACTGGAAAATAACTGTTTTGCGTTAATGACCATATATATATATATATGGATGTAAAAGACCTTAGCAATACGCATACCATTGCAGGAATGTTGCGGGAACAGGAGAGCCACGAGGGACATCTCATGGTGCCACTCCAGAAACAATCAATAGTATGACCCATCCAAAGGCCTATGCCTTTTTGCAGAGGACTTGCAAAGAAGGCAAGAATCTTGTTCCACAAGAAATTGTGGATGATTGGCTGGCGGGTGGCGCCTCAACAAAAACAAGCTCCTGCGGACTTTCGTTCGGAAAATCTACATTGAAGGTGGTAGCCAGGCTGACAACTGCCTTCGTCTTGAAGCTTATGTCAAGATACGGCAAGCAACCCGGGACTGGTCCACCATGGTTGGCTTCGCCTGCCACACTGAGGAGCTTGGACCTAATGGCCTCAAGTGGAATCCGTCACTTGGGTGGTTTTGATTTTAGGTGAACCATGTGAATTTTCAGGGGGTAAATAGCGGCTTACATAGTCATGTGTAGTCGAAGTTGACCCAACATGACATGATTGAATTATATTGAAATATGAAATGATATTACTTGGGAAATGCACATTTGGTTTAAAGAAACAAGAGTCCTTGCAGGAATCCATCCCAAAAATGACATAGAATCCCTGAATATACAACGGGGTCTTGGTTGGAAGCTACTCCGCTGAAAATGATAACAGCCAAAAGGGAGACAGCAGAAAAAAAGTGACGAAAAGATGACACCTTCCGAGAAAAAAACAGTGACGTTTCTTGGATGTCAATTGAATGTTCTCACATTGCTTGGGGGGAGGTTGGAACATTACCTTATAATTACACCATGTTTACAACGCTGATATTGATGGATGTTTTGTTCAACCTTTTGGGATGACTATTGATTCCCTGCAATAGTCGTCAATTGAAGGCAACAGGTGTAAGTGGCCTAGCTATTACTGTGAGTGGGACAGCCGAAGGCATATGTTGCGGGAGGTGTATTGATTTAGTCCTCTTTGCATCTCTTTTTGCTACAATGGTGTGATGTGTTTTTCAATGAAGGGTGAAGATATGAAAGGGAGAAGATGAGATTACTTTGTATGTGAAGGAAACTAGAGAAGTTGCAATCACCTTCAGAGATGAGAGATGTAAATCACCACTTTGGTCAGGTCTGGTTGGAATTAACTCACAATCGAATTAACTGACAATTTACATCAAGAGATGTTTAACATCTCAACACAGGGCAAACAACGATGTGAGTTCCAAGTAGTTTGGTGAAACTTGACAGAATAAGTTGAGATTTATGTTTATTTTTTGTTTGCTTTTTGAATAACTATCCCAAAAAGTTGGAAGATTTGGTTTGCTTAGCAAACAGATGTTCATCCCAAGATATCCCAAGTATCTGTATGGCGACCTGTCCCCACCGGTACCCTAAATCGTGGTTTAGTAAGGGAATCCTGCCCAAATTGGCCTTATATAATTCAAGTTTTTGAATTATACTAATTTGGCCACATATTTATATACCCACCAGTAGATGAACAACACATCAGTTGCACATGTTACAAAAGGACTTGCGAAGTTTCTTAAAAAAACACACCAACAGCTGCACAACTGGAGGCCATATGATCATCCACCTCCTGACCCATATGGTCATCCTCCACCCCATGGCTATGGGCCACCACCGCCTGGCTATGGACCACCACCACCTGGATATGGGCCACCACCACCCGGCTATGGGCCACCACCCTATGGCTATCCACCCCCGCATGATCGTCCACCCCATGGCTATCCACCACCCCATGGCTATGGTTATCCACCACCCGGCTATGGACCACCCCCCGATGGACCACCACATGGACATCCACCACCAGGAGATGCAGATGTGGAAGTGGGAGTTTGGGATCCATGGAGGATCATCCCTAATTATGGTAATCTGAAGTCATAAGTCCCCAATTTTTGGGGTTGTGAACCCCTTTCTGAATGGCGTGGTCCAACTACTTACGTCTTTCCTGGGATGATCTTCCACTCTCTGAAGTTGATGGGTGACCTTCAGCTACTCCGAGAAAATCAACCATCCCTGCAGAGGAAGTATACCTCGGTGACTCTAGTCCACATACCTACACTCCTATACATAACATTGTTTTCTGACTGGAATTTCCAAATGTGTTGTTTAAGGCTCCATTCACCAAGGTTCACCAATGGATTTGTTTGTTCATGTTTGTTGAAGGGTATGAGAAACGAATGATATTCAATTCACCCCACTTCCACGCTAGAAAATGCTGTTGGATACCTTTGACTGTCTTTTGATAGTTCACATCCCTGGGTGTACCCTATGTCGCAATAAACATGAGTGCTCTCTATCTAAGGAAGTTCCAATGAATTACATTGTTGATATACGACCGGGTGTGTAGAAACGCGAGGCTTTGTATCCTAAATTCCACTAGCCATCTCAAGTTATTGTTAGCATTTTGTTGATCAAAGCAAACATCTAAACAGATAAACAGCAACTTGTTGTTAACATTTGTTCTGAATAGCCTATACCATGTGTATACAGATATACGGATGTTCAATGATTTTCAATAATTATATGTGGCTCCATTGATGGTGAAGGGAATCGGGAGTTACCATGGCTATGCTTGAAACAGATATTAGATTGGGGATCTTCCAACTATCCAGCAGCTGTGAACCGAACCGTGAATCTCAGTGTTGTTTCTTCAACAAGCTACCTTTTTGCACCGGCGGGTGCCCATATTCAACTCTTGATTGGAGATGTTTTTGTTGATGTGTTGTTTTGGCAGATGGCCAGCAGCATTCAGGCCACTAGAGGGATATATAGATCCTAAAGCAAGAGTAGTCCATGCTGCCAATGGCACGGTGATGTACTACTACTAGAAGAGATAACAGTATTAGCATTGTTCGACCTGAACATCCCTGAAGCATGTTGTAGATGCACAAGATAGCGCCATGGATGTACCAACACTTGAAGATGCGCGGGTCGTGGTCCCTTGCATTTTGGATGGTGGGTGAATTGGGTTGTCAAGGTGTGATGGTGGAGAAACAAAGTCGTTAAATCAGGAGTCTGTGATGAGTTTTTGTCAGGAATTTTGACACACGAACATTGTGTGACATATCATATATCAAGCTTTTTCATGTACATCATACAATGATGCAGGTACATTTTATTTTTTTTTGTAATCGTCATAAAATTTAAAGTCTATAGATACTCCTTCTGGGGGTAGTGACAGTGGTGAATAAAGGTTTACAGGTTTTCCCTTCTTGAAAATGTCAATAGTCCTGGTGGTCACTGGCATCCTGGGAAGGGGGGGCCACACCAAACAGATAGGTCAGTTTCCTGCAGAATTTTGACTCAGTTGACACCCGAGGTTACTACCTGGAAAGAAAAAAACGAAAAGCGCAGCATACATTGATTTTTACCCGTCCCGTTTATGTCATCTCTAAGGTTGCTGTATGGCTTCCTACTGAGGGATACATGGCCGCAAAGAACAAATCAGATGCACCTACGAAATCGCTGGGGTTTTATGATTTTTATGTGGTTTTATTCAATGGTTTTAGACAAAGCCCATTTTTCTCTTTGGTTTGGTTGTCTTTGTTTTGGGCGTCGAGTAATTCGGACTCATGGTGTGCTATGAGGTTAGACCCAGATGATCTGGTCCTTCCTTTTTCGCAGGTAAACAATTGACTTCTTTTGGTTCTTTGTCTAACGATGGGCGAAAACCCACTGGATTCATTCAACGACAATCCCAAACAACCTGATGATGTTCATTTTGTGACCCAATGGCTGATTTGGAGTATGACCCAGTTTTTTGTTAACCTCTCAGTAGCTGGAATATTCTCAACTAGGAATATAGTAGGCTTAAGTAACTTCCACAAAAATTGAGCCATGAAAAAGCAAGCTGGTTGTTTCGGGTATATAGTGGATTATACCTACCCAGCTATGTGGGGATGATTTCATAAACCATGAAATCAAGGATCCCGTCATTAAACAACCAGGATGACTCATGGAAAGCATCTGGCCGGGTCACTTTTTTTTCATGGCTCAATTGGTGAATCTTCCAATTTCTAGTAGCCTCCCTGAAACTAAGATATCGCCTGAAAATAGACCCCTGGAAATCCGGAGATTCCTACTGTTGATGGAAGAAATCCTGCACCAGTTGATAGGTAGTTTATCCCATTATCTACAAGGTTTTATAAAAGTTTTATACATCCCAGGTGATGCAGGATTTCTTCCATCAACAGTATTAGAAATCATCCATGTTCAGGGGCTTACTGCTGTTAGTTTTAGGGAGTGTAACTTGAGTCAACAAAATCCTTCGCTTGCCTCAGCTTCCTAGGATGTTCGTCCCATCCTTCGCTTACGGAGCATGGCTTGCAACACCCAGCAGATGTGCAAGGCCGTGGTGGTGGTGGTGGTGGTTGGGAAATTCTCTATGGTTGGAAGATTTGGATGATTTAATCGAAGCCGTGAACATGGTCTGAAATTATGTACTAGCTGGTGGCAACTCAAAGATTTGTTTATTTTCACCCCTATCTTTGGGGAAATGATCCCATTTGACTCATACGTTTCAAAGGGGTTGAAACCACCAACCAGTTATTAAATATGGGGGGGGGGGGTACATTTTACAAATAATCCTAAGGGGAGGTTTGCAGGTGCACCCACCATTTATGAATGACAATTTGAAAAATTACACAAAATCACCTTTAACTCCAAACAACCAAGATGTTTTTATGGTTATTCCCAACCATTTCCCAAGGTAAAGATTTGGTTCATCATCCAATTAAAGCAACCTTTTTTTGAAACATCCTGGATGTTTTCAGGTTGTTTTGGCAGGGTAAGTTTTGGATGATTTTTCCAAGTTGGATCAACTCGGAGATGTTAGACTTACAACTCGCGAGTTGTTACTCCATAGTGACGGGCACACCTCATAGAAGAACAGATCACACCGTGCAGATACAACATGTCCAAATAAGACATCACGGAATCACGGTTTTCATTATATGTTTTAGTATTTTAGAGTGTGGTCTTGGTGTCAAAACAAAGACACTTCCTCAAAAAGCAACAAGTCTTATTTGTTTCTGCTAAATTTGACTCTTGATTCTATGTGCACAAATCTGTCTGTATAAAGTGCCTTTTCATCCCGTTTCCTTCACCTCCCTCCTTACCGCCGTCAATTCTACAAGATGGTCCCCTAGCGCATCGTTATACATGGGGTGAAATAACCCCAGTGAAACCCGAAACCCTTTTAAATTAGATCCTTTATAGGGGTTTAAAACTCTTATAACCCCCATTTTTCTAACCAGTGTCAACCAGGGGCGCCCAATCCCCCTTGTAGCACTAGAGACACTCCAACCATTGCCACCGTTTCCCCCGTTTCGGCCGTTGTTTGTGGCAAGGCTTTAAAAGTCTGAGCGATGGCAGCTGCTTGGGTTTGGTGATTCCCATCCAGAGAGTTCCACTCACCAGCGAAGCGGAGGAGCTCCTGGAGTCTCTCGACAACACGGCCGTTTTTTTTTTAATGGTGGCTTCATTTTTTTGTTGGAGGATATATGAAAACAGTGGGGATAGCCTACGAATCATAAGCAGGGTTATAACTCCAATAAGGCCATTTATAGGGGTTATAACTCCATTTGTAACTGGTAGGGGCTTATCTTGTAGCACCTCCAAAAGGGTTGTGTTTTGTTTTTGCATGGGTTTTCTGTTTTTTTAATATGCACTGCATCATGTAGCTTATATTTGCCTGGCAAAATCTTCACCCAGAAAAGGATCCGTTTTTTGGATCCTTGTTGAGCCAAAATGGTGGGGGGAGACCTCTTAAACATCCTGAACTTGCTGTAACTGGCTGCTGCGGCTCGTCAGGAATGAATTTTGGGAAACTATGGGATAGTTGTTTGGCGATTCGGGATTCAAATTGATCATGCAATACTAGAAAGGTCTAATGATCCCAAAAAGACCAACAGGCTCAGCATTTAAGATGAAGCTGCGAGATGTTTCCTGAGAATTTCGAATGTCTACTCGTTTGGATCAGTTTGCTGTTTTTATATTCCAATAAAATCCACGTGTTAAGAGTGGGTCCTGGTGGGTCCCCACACAGAAACGGGTGCCATTCCATGCAGAGAGTCTTTAAAGCAAGCCCTGTGCACTGTGCATTTGAGCACAGGGCAACATCTTTGATCATTAGTATCAGATATTGATGTGTGCACTTTAAGGTGGTAAAGATGTGATTTATATGGAATGATTCATTTCGAGATGTTGAATTTGGCAGTATAGATGCCTGCTTGTTATATCACTATGGCAATGTTTGTTGAGAATGGTTTTAATACTCGTTAAAGTGCTCGTTATACTTCCTGCATGTTGCTGGAGTGCAACTCTAGTATATTCTTTACTGGATAAACCTGGACGTCCCTGAAATGCAGTGGATCCGATCTAATCCTAGTCCTACACAGCTTGGGCGATGTTTATCGTTGATCCCATCTATGGTAAGTGTTTTTCCTATATCCTAACTGGTGCAGTTCACCCCCAAGGAATTAAGATGCTTTAGGGGTTTCGAACCCTGCTCAAGATAAACCAGCCAATCTCTTTTTGTTTTCCGTTTTTTTGGGGGGGTCCATGTGATGAACCTTCATCACTTGAAAAAACATGGCCACCATCGTGCAGGGATACACACCGAGTCAAGATCTACTATAGATTCCCTCAAACTAACCTTTTGTTTAGTTGGTGTTTTTTCTGGATTCTACCATAGTAAGTCACCATTCTTGCACCACCAATTTGGCGAAAATTTGTTGAGTTTATGTCCAACCACAGTTTCCAAGCAACTCTTAAGTAAGGAGGAAGCACTTTTTGCGGCCTTCCCAACAGGATTTTGATGGGATTTCAACCCCCGGGGCTCGTGACTGCTGGTGAGGAGCCAGCATCCTTGAGTGACGGGGCGGTAGATCCAAGGTATGTTTAGTTTCAGGATATGGGGTGGATAATACTATACCTACAACCCTCAAGATGAACATGGTTCACCTTAAAATCACCCAGTTGAAAAGATTTGAAGAGGAAAATCATCTTCCAACTTCCAAACCTCCATGTCTTTGGGTTCCATGTTAAGTTTTCCGAAATATAGAGTCCATGCTTCTGTCACACGTTTTGACACCTTTTCCTTTGAGGTGCCGTAAGCGAGTAGATTGCTTCCTGCAAAGCTGTGGTGGGACTCTTGTCAGTCAAAACCATAGTTGTCAGTGGATGAGTTTTTGTGTCGACACCCCCCGAAAGCTAGCTTCACATGACTTTGCTTTTGCAAAGTGGTGATTTTCAGGTGAAGTGTGTTAGTATATATAAATCTGCCCAACAAAGCTATCTAACGTATCTGATGGAACTATCTCCCCCTTTCAACGTGGAAATACATCTGCATAATATAGAGGATTTTCCAGTGCTATATTGAATTACCGCAGGGTGAGTTTTGGAGAGGTTCAATGTTTGGGACACTATGAATGCCATATTGTTGATGGAAGAAATCCCAAACAACCACTTTTGGGATGTACAAAGCCTTGTAAATAATGGGATAAACTACCTATCAATTGGAGCAGGATTTCAGCCATCAAGAGTCAGTATGAACACCTAGTTTGGTGTTTTTGTTGGGTAACAAACAAGCATCTATGAGCATTTGACAGGAGGCGTTGTTCCATACGAAATTGAAGTGGTGTGAGTGAATGAGAAAAGTGTGTTAGGGGTTGAGCACTAGCCAACTAATGATTCTATTCGGATATGCTGCAAGATTATGTTTAGATGTGTTTGCATATGTTTACATCGGAGATTTTACCTTCAAGATTAGTGAGTGTGTTTTTGGATATTTACTGTATACAGCATATGCTTTGAATGTTTTTTGGGACTCAGTGGTCATGTACCCATCTCTAGATATCCAGAATATGATTTGACATTACAATCTGCAGTAAGTGGGTTGGTTGTGAGGCACATGTTCCCGTGTTTTTGAAACAATTGTAAGTATGAATGCATCAAGACGGTTTACTTTTGAAGTATGTGTTGCTTTGAATGAATTTCACCAAGACCATTTCGAGATCAATGGACGTTTGAGATGGGGCCTTTATCGCATCATATTCCCCTCAGTGCCTTGAAACGAATGCTTCAAAATTCAAAAACTCAGAACACCACCACCTGGTACCCGAAACATCCATTTGAAAAATGGTTATTTTAGGTAAATGAGGCCAAATCATTACATGAAAAAAATGGTGTTTTCACCATGTCCATCCATTAAAGAATGGTTATTTAGTTTTCGTTGTCATGTCTTCAACCTTCAACAAACACCTCCAGGGAGCAAAGACTTTTTGACAAATGAATCACATTGATGTTACTTGACGAAAAGGTCATGTCACGTCTATATTTCTGGGGCATCTCCTTGTTTCATGCAAATCTCCTTTGGTAAATTGGATTATCATTCACCAAGATTGTTGTGCTTGACCTACTGTTGATGGAAGAAATTCTTCACCACCTGGGATGTATGAAACCTTGTAAAAAGTTGGATAAACTACCTATCACCTGGTGCAGGATTTCTTCCATCAACGGTATGTTCACTTTCCCCAGGGCCCGGGAATCGTGTTCGAAAAAAATTGCAGCCCATTTTCCCTTCAAAAACGTCCAGGAAAGAGGCTCGCTTCTTACAGAAGTGGCCGTTACATCAGAGTCACTGGGCATTTTTTTCTTTCAAACGACCTGTCCGTTCCCGCCGGTTGGGAACGGTCACCTTGAGTATAGGGGAATCCCCTCCAAAAAATCCTCAAACCATTCACTACTGTAGGTGGTGGCAACTCAAAGATTTTTTATTTTCACCCCGAAAATTGGGGAAGATTCCCATTTTGACCAATATTTTTCAAGTGGGTTGAAACCACGAACTAGATTCAGGTTTAGGACTTATACCGATTTGCCCAGAATAGCCCCTGGGCCTTTTTTTTCACGACACTTCAAACAGATATTTCTTGTGATGCTTCCCCATCCTAGGATGACAGTCACCAAGAGAATTTCCATTTTTTTGGGGGGGCAACTGGGGATTCCGAACTTCAGCTTCAAATTTGCCACTCGTACTGGGGGTAGCTCAAGATATTTCAGGTTTTGACGGCTTTGGCTAGACTTTAAGAACTGTTTCTGAACGGACTCAGACTGTTTGATCATGTTGTTGTGCATACGCCATAGCCATTCAGTCTATCCTGCATTGTCTAGGGACTTATTGCACCAAATTATGCAGTTATAGGATTGGGATGCTCCCCCTCCCAGGATCGCAGACACCATTGATTCCTACATTGATTGAAAACTAACACTGAAACAAAAGAGCTGATTGTTTTGTATAGTGATTAATATAGATAACTATAGACTATAGATGTTTCCTTTAAAACCGGACATGTTCAGGGTAGATAATAGTTGTAGTGAAGTATAACTCCTTCTGTTTCAGTAAGATCATCAACGCCCAAACAGCGGGCTACGAGCACCTACAAGATACACTAGCTGATATCATGGGAATCTAAGGGGCAGCACTTGGGGTTAAAAGTTGATATGGGAAGATGTTTAGAGCCGTCTCTCCGTCAGGATTTCCATGCATTATGCAAGGAGTAGGAACCTTCCAAATAGTGATGAGTCGTTAGTATGAGTGCTGCGACCGGGCGCCATCTTTCAGTGCATATACAAAGTAATGTGGCCTAATGAAGACTTTTTGTAGCCGGAGAGTGTGGCTCGGTACAGATATCGTAAAGCAAGCCCGGAAAGCCTTGCTATCATTTGCTATCTTGATTTGCTTGGAATTTCCGAGCATCTTGATGAAGGGTGTTCCGTCAATTCTTGCATTGCAGCATAACTTTTAGGAAGCAAGGCTGTGGGCCTGCACCCTTCCCCCAAAGACATCAGGCATTCGGCATTAAGCCATTGTAAGGATTTCTATAAGTCAACCAGTTTAATGGAATGTCACACGGCTTTTGAACCCTGCTCAGATGATGTTTTGATTGGAGAAGGGGTTCTTGCTCCTTTTTGGTGTTTTCAGTGGATGTAGGGGCCAATGTCAGCCATGCGATAAGCAGAGTTTTTCTACGCCCCCGGTTTAAAGGCACGGTCCATGGTGGTTTAGATATGTAGATGTACAAAAAACACCCTGTTGTATTTGTATGTATTTAGATATGCGATGTTGTGAATAATATACTCACCCAATAGTGGTGGAGTTGTTAAGATCCGTGGGGATTATTTGGTATATGTAGGGTACGTGGTACCCTTGCAATAATGTGAATATATATTATATAGATATAGTTCATATACACACAGAACTATCTGTAGATCATCAAAAATCCCCGGTACAGTAATGGGACCCCCACTGTAAGTGAATTTACGGTATTCCTGGTTATACCCCATTACAACTATGGTTAATTAGAATTGACTGGGGTGAAATATCTCATTTACAACTAGGGAAACATCCCTTATTGTTTGACATGACCAACTTCCCTCTTTCAACCTCCCCCCAAAACAAAGACATATCAAGAATTCATTTTTCAAAATCGACAAATGTTCCAAACAAAAAACTTTCAGGTGGCAAAAAGACCTTATTTCTACATGCGTTGGCACCCAAATTCCAGTGCCATCAGCGCTCTGAGAAATGCTTTTGGTCACGCCTGCCACATTTTTAGGTTTTGAGGAAGGTGTCTAGCGAGTGTTGGGTGTTCCTCAAAAAATAACATATAACTTAACTATTTGCCTAAGAAAAAAAGGCAATGTAAAAAAATATTGTACATGTATGTGTATATATTTATTTTTGTATACATACATATAATTCAACATATACATATACACAACATGCATTTATATATAGGTAATGGTTAACTCTCCCGGCTTGTTTTTGTTTTCCCATTTTGGATCGTTTTGGCTTCACAAAAAATGTTGGTACATCTAGTGGTTCATCTTCCGGTAAAGTCTCCAAGGCTTGGAGATCTTCCTTGGGCCGGGGTGTTGGAATGGATGATAAGGATTTTTGGGGTCCCGAAATACAACCAATCCTTAGGGTTCAAATAGGCTGTTCTTTGGAAGATGCTGGTATGAATCTTTGTAAATTTTTGATGGATGACACTCTAGATGACACTGAAACATGCTAGATCTATGTCAAAATTGTTTGGGATTTGTGAGGAATTTGGGATATGAGATCATGATCTTATAGTTCAAGCAGGTCTTCAAAGGAACAACGTGGAGTCTTGCATGCGTGCCAGGTGGCAAACAGCGGGTCGACTGCCTTTCTTGGTTCTTCGGTTGAAAGTTGGGAATGAAGACATGTGGAAGTTGCAGTGCAGTGAACAAGACACCCAATGATAGATGAGTTATGATGAGTTATTATGTCGTTAAATATATGCACCTGCCGCGCCAAGCATGTATAGACCAGCCAAGCACGGCACTTGTCATTTTTGTACCATGCAATTGTTTTTTGTGTTTCAAGGAATATATATATATATACATATACAGTTTTTCAAGTTATATTTCTATCGCACACTGAGGGTGGTCAAAAGACAATGGTGGTTTAATAATCCCCCTAAAAAAAGGCCTTATTTCCTGGGGGTTGGAGGTAGCATAGGGAGGTGTGGGCCCCTTAGATTGCTATGATTTGTTGTACATCACCGTCCACCTGTGTGTTAAGGATCGCTTGCATCAGACCTTTGGTGAAGCGATTGCCTGGTCCTTTGCATGGCAGGCAGAGCTCCGGTTCAGGGGATGCGTATGAAGTTGGTAAAAAGATCATAGATGTTTAAGGGATGTGTACATGAAATGTATACCCCCAAACTCCCCAAACAACACGTGTGTTTGTTTTTTTGGATTTCAAAGTAAAAGTTGGGTAACTGAGTGATTTGGTTGTTTGATGCTTGGGTATTAGTGATTGAGTGCTTGTTGTTTGGGTATTAGTGATTGTTTGTTTGATGTTTTTTGGAACGACGATAATTTCAGGCTTTTATGCTACATTTCAAGAGTGGACACCTCACGCAAGTTGAACTTTGGCAGAGTTTCTGGTTTCAACTTGATTGGATTGATGGGAAAAAATCATATTCTTGGCAAATTATAACGACAAAAACACCGGTTGGTCAGCCCCAAAGTGTGGTTTAGTAAGTGAATCCCCCAAAAATGCCCAAAACATTCAGGTTTAGGAATTTAGCTCCCAATTAGCCCTGCATGTTGGCTTGTTGCATGTTTGACCCAAATTTTATCTCCCCAGGATTCGATTTTTGCCCAACTTGGTCGCACAGCGGTCCTGTCCTTGAGTCATTGGGAATAGGCTTACGCGCTACACTCCGGTAAACTCAAATAGCAATGGATCATGAAGCATTTGAAGATGTATGTAATATATATATGTAATGAAGATATGGAATTTGCGGTTTTGTTGTAGTGCTATCCCGTTTTTGGAATAACAACACCAGCATTTACCAAAAAAAACGCATCGTTTCACGAAAAACACGCTTTGAAAATTGGGAAAACACGGGCAGCCTCCGGTTCGAATGTTTTCCAAAAAGGTACAAGAACCACGAACAGATTCGCAACGTCCTGGAAAGCCAAGTGCCCTATTTTTAAGGCAATAGTTGCTGGTTTTAGGTGTAAAGTTGCCTAAAAAAATAGGACACTTGGCGTTCCAGGGTGTTTTTTTTGTTTTTGGCATGCAGTTTCAATAATAGTTTCGGTCGCGTAATGTACTCGGATGTACATACATATTTATACACACATATTTGACACAGTATTTGACACCTAATATATAAACTCATGCTACACTCAACAGCACCAAGAGCCACCTTGGTTTTAACAGCAACAAACTTCCAACAACAGCAGCAGCAACAACAACAACAACAACAACCACAACCACAACCACAACCACAACCACAACCACCACCACAACCACAACCACAACAACCACAACAACCAACCCACCCCAATCAACATAAATATCCACTTGGAATTGTGGAAGCATCCACCTGCAGGTCACCTTCTCAGTATGTCTTTGTTTCATGGCATTTAGCTCCAGCATTGCAACGGCCATCAAGTGGAGCAATGCAGAATTGTTTCTTGACGAACGTGGTGGCCAGGTTCAGTGGTTGGGTTGGTTGAGGTGTTGTGTGGATGACGTGTTTTTTTTTGAATAAATGACCAGTGGGGCGGAAAAATGGAAGTTTACATCGTCAGAGCAAAATTGAGTCTATAGATTGTGAATAGATGTGTGCTATGAAGATACTGATTTGTGTTGAACTTTATTCCGCTGATCGTGCGATGTCTCAAATAGTTTTGCATGCCTGAAACTTATCGTCAAGCTTCATTTAGACTGCATCTGGCTATATGAACAAATCAAAAAATATCCATTTGGGAATTCTCAATAGTCCCACTGAACTGTTCTGGTCTCCATAAGATGTGGAAGTGGGAAGTCAAGATGGGTTGACCAAGATTTGACTTTTGTCTTACTTCGAACACTAAATCACCAACCCCTATGACTCACCAATAGATATATATCTATATACATTGATATAGATACATATTTACCCAAGACTTCAGGATTTTTTCAGGTTGAATGAAACATCAACTGCAACTTCACCCCCAATGGAATCAGGTCATTCTAGCGACCCCGATAGATACCTGGATGCCGACAAGCGATACCCTGGCCCCCCCAAGGTTTCACTTGCTACTTTAATATAGATGCTCAAAATCGTGCAAAACAACAAACGGATGGGGATGCTTCCCAATATCAACGTGTCATCACGAGGAGGAATCCATGATACTTAATGGCAACATGACCATATCAATCAACAATTTTATACCCTTCCTGAAACTAACAGCTCGCACCTGGAAATTGATGATTGGAAGATGTACCTGTTCTTCTGGGATGGCGGCCTATTTTCAGGGGCGAACGTGCTGTTTAGGGAGTATAGGTAGGCTTGACCCAAGTTTCACCCCATGACTACCAACTCTCGCAGTAAAACTTTCCACCAACACCTCGAGGTACCAATCGATGATGCCTGTGATCTCCTTCATGGTGATTTCCTGGTGAGCTCAACCGGGTGGCAAAAATCATGGTGTCTGAATGTTCGCTTCAGGGTGGAGGTTAAACTCATGGCTGAAGGTCAAACAGTCAAGTTGAAAAGTCGGTAATTGGTGAAAATGTGTGGGTGATGAAAACCCGACCCATGAGAAAAGATGGCTCATTAAAGGCAAAACATTTTTTTTAAAGGAAAATCTTCTGAGAACAGTTTTGTTCAGGAAATGCTGGAGACCATCACGAGACCAAAATGAGTGAGAAGAAAATATGACAGCCAACTGCTTCTGGTATCAAATCATCACCGGATTGTAAAGAAACCTTAGCCACCTTCCAGATGACAGCAGAATCACCGGTGAACCAACAGGTGCATGTGTATGACGGAGAACCAGGCTTGTGTTTGGCATCCCAGTTGGTATGAGCTAGAGATGCTTGGAAAAAACATGTTGGGAAAATAACAACTACAAGTATTTGGGATGGATGTTTTAAGATATTCAAAGCTTACACATGCTTGATTTTCAAACATACCTCACTGTAACCAGTAACTATTAGATTATGATGTTTTGATGCAGCCCAGCTGCCTGATGTTTGACAAGATGCGGCCTTTTGGTGATGGATATGATGAAGTTGAATCGCAAGATGCAGGAAACCATGCAATGTCCAACATAACATGTACTATATATATACCCTGTAGATGATCTTGACCATAGGTCTCCTCCCATGGCTTTACGCAATCATACTTACGAATCTGAAGATGCCCGTGTTCAAGTGCGCCAACGTGCTTGTATGTTCAAGGATGCAGAATATCCTGTTTTGATGTTGTGTATATATGCACACCCTCTTAACACATATTAACCCATTATTACATCTATACCTATACCCATCACCCCCGAAGCATTGACATTTCACCCAATTATTTTTCCGAATCCCACAAAGAAAGTAAAAGTTTTCTTCCAGTCCCATCCATTTTTCAGGATGTTTTCCTCGGCGTTCAACTTTGGGGGTGTATGTCACATACCGTTGATGGTTCAGCAATCCCATTCCCAACCACCTATGTAGGATGTAAAAACACCTTGTAAATAATAGGCTATAACCTACCTTTACCTCAGCTGGTTAGTTTCGCAGGATTTCTGGTTGCCATCAACAGTATGATGTTAGATCCCACAGGATCCTTATATGGCATTGTTTTTTGAGTTTTGGGGCCCCTTTTTCCATGGCCTATTTCAAAAGCCATGGGTTTGCCTGGGGTTATTTCACCCTTACCGCCTACTCGTTGCGGTTTGCAACCAAGCCATCCTTAGGTCATGACACGACTGCAACACCATTGGGAGCAGCTCCACCACGCATCACAGCGGAGAAGTGCAGCCATCAGGAGGGTCTCGTGAGGTTGTGTTGGTTATTTTCTGCATGAAGGTTTGTGGTGATGATGATGATGATGATGATGATGATGATGATGATGATGATGATGAGAAATACTTGGATTCTTTTTTCCCAGGGGGAGACATGATGGTGATGGTGAGAATGAGGAGGATGATGATGAGGATTAGCGGAACAGCCTCCATAATTTTGTATGGTGAGTGTATGTGAGTGTTGAATTTCATCCCAAAGTCACCCTCTTTGGAATCTTCCAATGCCAAGCACCTTTCGGATATCATCAAATGTGCCAAATAAAAAATGGAAGGAACAAATCCAACATAAAGGCATTCCCCAACTTTCAAACCAACAAACATGTGGAACAATTGCAGCTCTTAGGAATATATTTCTGGTAAGCTTTGTGACCACCGTGTTTTTTTTGAAAAGGAGGTTTTAGGGGCCGGGTAGTTATATAAGATCAATTGGTTCTTTTACATACCCGTACAGCCCATACATTCATAGACTCTGGCCCTGGCTGGGCTGCTTCCGGCTTAAATGGGTTCTTAGTATAACGGTGAGTATTTATTGGTCATTACCCATAGGATCCATGTATGGTATTTTCCTACATGTGGCATAAATCTATGGTACATGTAGGTGAAATATTTCATAGATGGATCCTATGGCTTAGGTCATTTCAACCCAATATACAACCGCATGTTCTGATTACAACCCCTTGAGGGTGAACCCTCACATCATCCTATCATCAATGATCCCAGATATCCCAGCTTCCAAATGGCGACGACATTGATCCGCAAGGACAAGTGAGGAGATGAGTGAGTTGAGTAGTGAAATCTCCTTCAGCCATGCAAGGTGCAGCATTGCCAGGGGTTGAGAGCAGAGCTGGGAGATCTAACATGATCGAACCCCCACAAAAGATAAACATGTTCCCCAAAAAGGGACCTTTCAAAAGGAAGGGACATGTTAGATTTCTGGGGGAAGTAAATTGCTTGTTGTAAGGTTCTTGGAAAAATAGATGTTACATGACCATTTGAAGTAGGTGATGATTGATGATTTATAGTGAAAATACTGTTATTTGGATAAAAACATGGATGCTTCACCAAAAATATGAAAGGCAAATTCAAAAATACATCCTGAAGCCATTTGCTTCCGATGACTGCAAGAGCAACATATTTGTGGCAATATTCCTGTTAAGGCTCCCCAAACAAAACAACTGCTAAAGATCTGCCTGTAGAAAGTATGCTCGCTACAGGTGATCTTGTTTTGGGGGCCCCTGAATTTTTCTTCACTTCACCGATTAACTCCACAACAACAACTTCTAGATGTTAACTCACTCAGTTAAGAACTTCGACCTTGACTCAGTGAAGGTGTCCTTCTTAAACTAAGTGGTGGTTTCAGTGGTTTCAAACATATTTTTAATTTTTACCTGGCGAAATGATCCAATTTGAGGAGCTAATATCTGTTCAAACGAAAAAAACACCAACTAGATGACATATTTTTCCTACATGTGGTTGAATTTGTATGGTAAGTTAGTAGGTATTTTTGTTCCCATTAAGCCTCGTAAACAACGAAAACAGGCGAATCAGCTCGAAGCGTCAGTGCGAGCTCCTGGTGGGTAAGTGGTTTATTTTCATGGTGTGTGTGTGGGGTGTGTGTTTTGGTGGGGACATATATGCAGGTTATTGTTTTACTTTATTTGATGAGTATATATATATAATATAAATGGATTATATATTCAATGATTTCAACGTGTTTGATGGGGAATATTCATCTATTTTGCTATTCAGATAATCTTTGAAGAACAATGAAAATCCTTTTAAAAAGGATTCAGGAATCCTTTTTCTTTCAGGAATTTGGCGGCGTTTTTCCCTTTCCATGTTAGTGATAACTGGACTGGGATACATCAATATATTAGATATTGAGGCATTAGTGGATTTATTCGTTTCTGCTGCAAGGTGGTATGTAGAACCCCCCGCCCCCGACAAAGGCTTGCATCTATTGTTTTTATGTTTCCTTTTTCGGGTGATGATTTTCTACCAGAAGCAGGAACATCCATTGAAGATACGGTGTAGATTCTGACGGATTTCAAACATCACCTCCGCTTTGTCTTTAGATCCGGACCAAAGTCATTGAGACTTTGGCTTAGCCTCCTTCTGATTGAGGGCTGCACTCATTCACGATACAGCATCATCAACATGGCGGGAGTGCTACGGACAAAAGCATTGCAAGAGCTGAAGCTGATCCAAGACTACCTCAAATCGCAGCAAACCGTGTTGACAAGCACCCCAACATGCAGTCAGTGTTGGATCAGCAGTGCACCACTTGGGAGACAAAGCTGAGGAGCACTGTCATCCCAGCACAGGATGCTAGCAAGTCTGTTGTGGAGCTGGGTAATGGGCCTTGGCAAGAAGCCCACAAGACACGTTTGTCAAGGGCTAAGATGTCTATTTGACGGTCTGAACTTAATCGGGTTTATCCCTCTGTCTTTTTGATGGTGTTAACTTAAGTAACATATGGGAAGAGGAGACTGATAGGTAGTGACATTGTGTCTTCTAGTAACCAAACCAACCGACCAACCAACCAACTTTGACTCATTTGGTGCAATCCAAACTGACCAAAACTGTTTTGGAATTTTACCAACGTTTTGGTGTGTGTGTGTGTGTGTTTTTTGCGCGAAGTGCACCATGTAGTTGTTGTTTTTTGGGGGTAGGTGTTGCTGGAATCACATCTACTTATCACACCTTTTAGCGTGCTCAATATTTTTGGTTATATCTGAAAACTAACAGCAACAGCCATTCTAAATTGGGCATGAAACCCCAAAACTAGGTGGTGGTTTCAGATATTTTTTGTTTTCACCCCCACTTGGGGAGATGATCCAATTTTAATAATATTTTTCAAATGGGTTGAAACCACCAACTAGAAAAGCAAAGGTTACATCTTCCAACTTCCAACTTCCTCAATTTTCAGCGGCTCCAACTCGCTGTGTTTAGGTGGAAGGAAGTGAGAAGCAAATGCATTGCGTGCTTGCGCAGGAACTTTCGGTTCCAGATGTGTTGCGTCCCTTGTCTATGGTTTCAAAAGCAAACATCCTGAGTGTATACAGGTACTTTGAAACATAGAATAGGTTTATTTTTTTAATATATCATAGTTTATACGATTGTGTAATATTATGATGTAGGGTTTTGTGATAGTTTGATATAGGATTAGATATCAGAGTATAGGATCATGACATATCGTATCATATCATACCATACCATATCATATAATATCACATGATATTGTATTACAGGTTTGTTTAAGGCGGGTATCAGATTGAACAGGGATTGAGTGTATATGTTAAATTGCAGAATCACCCGTCAATGCTTTAGCAGGAAGATGAGTTTCCAACAGCGGTCTAGACAGCGTAGACCTAGCCGGGCCCTCCTATCAAAGCCGGGTACCGAGAGTTCGAATTGGGTTCAAGTAAGTCCTATAAGTAGGGTGAAATAACCCCAGTGAAACCCATATATTTTAGGCCATTTATAGGGTTTTTGATCACCCCATTTACATCTGGTAGGGCTGGTCTCAAAGATTTTTTGAAATTTCACCGCTGGGCAGATGTGCAGATGATCCAATGTGACGAGCATATTTTTTTCAGATGGCTGGTTCAACCACCAACTACATGGCATATGTTTTCCCTACATTTGGTTGATTGTTGTGGTAAATTAGTAGGTAAATATACCAGTCATACATGGATCCTGGTGTTTCAACCACCATCTCTCCATGGCTCCCTTGGAGCCGTCCAAGTTTTCTGTGTAGGATCCATGTATGGTATATTCACCTAGATTTGAATTGTTTTGTTAATGGTTAATGTAGGTCAGTATTCATGGATCCTATGGGATGTATATATATATATACATTATATATATATATATTTGTTTAGATACACAATATACCCGGTATATGCAGATAGTTTTCTATGTGACTTGCCCACCAGACATCATGTCCATGTTCATATCTCTTACTTTCTCTTTGGGATTGCTTTGCCTTTAGAGGTACCAAATTCCATGCTTTGATTGTGAATCACATTATTTTCATTATAAGATGTAGTAGTAGGATCACTTAAATACCATCAGACATTTTCTTATGTATATATATATACATCAATCTATGGCATAGATGTCTATAAAGACATTAACCAATTCAATCACATTCATCAGCAATCTTGCATCCTCAAGGCACCTATTCTGCTCTTGGAGTGGCTGTATCTTGCCACAACCAACTTGCAATGCGACGAGACACGAATCACGACCCGGTTGCATCACCTAGCCACTTGCGGGTCATGCTACTTTTTACGGGGATACCTAATAGGACTTCTTTTGGAAATGTTTGGTACTGTTGATGGTTCAGAAATCCGGGATCACCAGTTGAGGTTGGTGGTGTATACCATTATTTATAGGGTTTTAAGGGGTTTTATACATCCTTTTGGTGGTGGCTTGGGATTTCTGATGAACGAGCTAGTTGTCTCTACATGGTGAGTTAAGATTATGGATTCCTCAAGACAGTGACAGAATTTGAGGTTAGTGAATTATTCTAGATGACACAGATCGCTTTTGTGATATACATGTAGTCACATCATAACGAAACTGTATCGAGTTACTTCACATTGCTTTGATAGTTTCCTTCCCATTTGTGTCGTTTGACATTTTTTTTGTCTTGAGATGTCTTATGTTCACATCTATACAGACACACCGTGCGCATCCATTCTCAATCTCTTTGTGTGTGATTTCAAGCATGTTGCAAGAACTACCTCAAATGGCTGATCTTCATTCCTTTCTGGCTAACTAACTTGTTGGGATTGTACATGAAGGGTATAAATATATATACGTTCAATGGCGATGTGGTACTACACTCCCTGAAAACTAACAGCTTGCCCCTGAAAATAGGCCCAAACCCAAAACGAAAGAATCGTCTTCCAATCATCCATTTTCAGGATGTTAGTTTCTGGGAGTGTAGATATCCACAGTCGTTTTTGTTTTCCGGATTCTTGTCCAACAGTATCTCGCAATCAAAAACTGTGAAGGAATGCTCCAAAGGTGAACTACGTACATGCAAGGTCAAAAAAAAAAACACACAGATGATCACACAACCCTTGGCCCTTTCCAAATGGGTGTGGTTCATTGTCCAATGATGTCCAATGTTTTGGTCATTATTATCTCAAGATCTTCTAGGTGGTGGTTTGAACTATGTTTCCTATTTTCACCACCGGAAAATTGGTGAAGAAAAAACAAACACACGTTTTGATGCAGCATATTGATTTCCAAATGGATGGCTAAACAAACCAACACACACACACACACACACACACACACACACACACACACACACACACACACACACACACACATGACAGTTATTGACTTTCTGCTTTTTGTTACACACACACACACACACACACACACACACACACACACACACACACACACACACACACACACACACACACACACACACACACACACACACACACACACACACACACACACACACACAC